>VXBB01015258.1:340332-458586 GCA_013399915.1 Illadopsis cleaveri
CCGCAGTGTGTGCGCCGAGCCGGAGCTGCCGCCGGCCGCGGGAGCGCTCCGGGCTTCGGTCCTGCCGCCCTCGGTGCGATGTGAAGCTCGGGACGGCGTCGGCTGCCGAGGGCTTTGGTTGCTACATGCGCCCAATAATCTTCTCCAAAATGGATTTTAGTCATAGCAGTCTTTTTGGATACATAGAAGACCTGCAGGAACTAACTATTATAGAGAGGCCAGTACGCAGGAGCCTGAAGGTATATACCTCGAAAAAGAACGGTGCTATAAAATCCATTTTAAATTGTGTCTGTTTTAATTATACACAAATAAGTGAATAGACAGTTGTTTGGGTTGTTTCTTTGTTTTGTTTGTTTTTACAGCACCAGGATATGAAACATTGTTGACAGTCATTTTTGAATAAACAATCTCGAATTCTATATAGAAGGGATTTAATGTTTTCAGTATAAGAATATTAAGATGGGAACATATAGACTAACTTGGGTCTTTAGGTTAATTTATATGCCACTTGTTTAATAGTGATAGTGTCTGACTTGAAACTGTGCTTTTCTGACATTCCATCTTTTCCTGGTGGAAGATTGATTTGGTTGAATTTGAAATGTTGGCTAGAGGTTTCATGAATAAATTCAAATTGCTCATGAAGCTGTCCTTGTATGTGTGGGGAGAAAGGGGTTGTTTTAAGATTAAAACAGTGAAATAGTAAGGCATTTTAAACTCATAATCTCTATTTCACGTTTGACAGACACCAGAAGAAATAGAAAGATTGACAGTTGATGAAGAACTCAGTGATATTGAAAGGGCTGTTTATCTACTCAGGTATTTCCTAAAATGTTGCTGTGAAACATTGCTGACCATTGTGTTTCCATACAGCTTTTTTAGTGTTTTACTCTTCGCTCCTTTAATTTTTCATCTATAAGTAGTTCTTTTACCTTCAACTATGTTAAGCATATAGGCAAGATAAAAATAGGTACTGTAATTTAAAATCACCCTGTAATGGGGTGTCTGTGTACATATATTAGAATTTCTGAGCTTTTAATATGTTCCTTACCAGCACAGAGTTGTACTTAATCATCTTTTCCCCTTCAGTTGATTTTGCAAGATTCCCTGAGTGTTAATGTTATTAACACCAATAATTCAGGGAGTTCATACTCACTCTGAGCAAATATTCACTCATGGCCAGTTAACACAGGCTGGTAACTGTTGTAGCATCCTGCGTGTGTTTGGACTTTCAGAAGAGAAAACTTCAGTGATTAGTTCTCTAGTCCTTAGAAATTACTGTAGAAGATACTGTGTTGATACTTTCCTCTGTTCTGGTTTTCTTCATTTTACCTCCTTCTTGTTGAAAGTATTTATTTGCAGCTACTTGAAAAACTTAAATTTGGTAGTTAAAAATCTGGATCTTTCAACTACTGTGTAAGTCATCTTTGAGAGTACAAATGTTCTGGGGGATTTGGAGTTGAATATGCATTTTTAAACAATACCTGGTAATTGGAGAACCAGCTGCAGCTCCCTCTCAGTTTGCTTATTCTGCTGTTTTAAGTGTTTTTCTAGTCTATGCTTGCACTCAGTATTTAGAATAGATATTCTTGGTGATATAATTTTCTCTTTTTGGGGTGCATGGCATTATTTTTGAGTTATCATTTTTTGTCCACTGATACTGCTTTTGATAGACTTCTGTTTATGGGTTGGGTATTTTTTTTAATGCTGAAACTTATTAAATAGGTGATTTTAAAACTTGCTTTGCTCTCAGTTGGTATAATCAAAGCAGTCTGTTGACTGTAGGGAAATTCAGAGGAAACATTTTGCATGTGATACATACCACTGAAAGGATGCATATCCTTTCTGGGTTTTACCTCACAACAACCAGCAGAGATAATTTTTTTTTTTTCTTTTCCAGTGTGGTAGCAAATTTCTTTGCTCTTTTTCTAGTTAAAGATCACATTTCCATCTTATATGTCCTAACAAGATCATTGCCTTTTTAAATGGCAAAGGGTTCCACTTCATGTCTTTCATCTTATGAACTGCTTTTCAACCTGGCCTTGACCTTCTCCTGACATCTTTATCTGATTTTCTCTACTCAAGCAGCTGTTCTTGAGACATAACATTCTTTTTCTTTTAATGAAACTTCCATTTTTTCCTCTGCATTGTTCTCATTGTTCTCATTACCTTCAACTCTGCTTAATAGGTTTTTTGTAAGGTAGTCTCACTGTGCAGGTATGTTAATACAATAATCCAGTGGAAGCTTTTACTGTTGAATAGGATTTTGCTGTCCTTGTGTTGAGTGGAGTAAAAGCAGGGTTGAAAAGCTGCCTGTAACCCAGTAGTACCTTTTATATAATGCACAAGAGTATGTACTTTGGGCTTGTCAGGAATTTCTCATCTCTTCTAGTACAACATCCCTACCTGTTGCTGTTTGATAGTAATGTCAGTCTAGTCTTTCCGTGCCTCATTTTCTCACACAGATGCATTATTCACTGTCCTTCAGGTTGTTTCTTATGTGAGACTCTCCTTGGTCTTATCCAAAAACCCACTGCCTTTTCTGAAAATCTGTCTATAGAGATAGCTTTGCTGAGATTGAAACAAATTGTTAATTGTACCTCTGTTGTATCCTATTTGGAAAGGATGATGTTATCTCCGTATGCATTAAAAAATATACAAGAACAATAATAGAAAGCAAATCTCTCACCTTAAATATCTACAGATAGCATGAAAATACTACTTTTGTCACAATGTCTTTTGTGTTGTCATTTACTTATTGCACCCTAATCTGCAAGTTGAAGATTTTAAATTTACTGAGTTATCTTCAGTGTTGCTTGTTCAGTGCAATGGAGCTCATTAATACTGAGTGAAACCTTTGGATGCTACAGCAAAGCTAATGTTTACTAATAATTTTCTGGGAAAGTTCAGAAAGAGTCTTCACATTTTAAAGGCTTTCTGAACAAAAAACCTCAACCACTTTCTTCTCTTTTTACATCCTTTCCTTCTAAAACCTGTCCCTAACTTCTCCCCACCACTGAACTTGGATTTGCTTATATGCAAAGTTGTAGTATATTTACTAGATACTTGTTTTTAGAAGATTTCTACTCCTGAAGTCTTTTACTACAGTAGTCTGAAAATGGATACGTTGAGATCCAAGTTGGAAAGGATAGATTATCTTTTTTTCATTAGTGACTGATTCTTGCTTACTATATGAGAAGGTATTAGTATGAGAAGGTATTAATTTCCTAACTCTCAGAGTTTCATCAGTTATTCTTTTCACTTGTGTTCTTCACTTCTCATTTACCAGTAGTGCTGTAGAGTTTCTGGCATGGTCTTTTAATTCTTGATATTGTAAAGTTAATTGTTTTGATCATCTGGTATGTATTTGTAACCATCTAATGATTATTTTGTATTTCCACAGTGTCTTGTCTGTGTCTAGCCATGATGTATGGTCACAGAGTTTGTAAATTTCTGTACATTGTGTTCTCTTAAGTATGAGATGTAATTATATACCTACTAATCTTTTTAGCACATGGTAAGTACATTGATACATTGATCTTGTGTGAGATCTCAGTTCCATAGGGACATGATTTCATTGCAGTTGTTTTTTTGTTGTTACCTATCATAATTTGGTTTTACATTCTAAAGTGATAATTGTAATTTTGATAATCCTGAAAAGTTAATCTCTGATTATTATTTCTAGTAGATGTCTTTGCTTTCAGTCTACCCTTTTCTGCTAGTACTGTTTTTCAGATAACTATGTAATGAGGTAGATTGAGAAGAAGATCTAGCTAAAGCTGATAATTTCTAGTCACATTAATTTTCAGACGAATCAACTCTTTGATTTGCTACATCATGTGGATATAGAAAGAGTTCTGCAAGCAAAGGGAGAGATGTAGTAGGTCTCCTGCTGGCCAGGGTTACTTCAGTATGACTTGAGCATAAGTGAACTTCTGCTTTAAATCACTGATGCCCAGAATACTGGGTTTAATTAGGTAACATTCTGCAATTAGACTGAGCAAGTTCTAATTTAATAAGAAAGTGGTAACAAAGTGGGCTCTAATTTGTTTTAATCTCATTTAACCTTGATTCTGGTAGAGGAACTGGGCTTCCTTAGACCAGACTGTCAGGAATGTTTATGAACTTCTCATTGAAATCAAATGGATTTAGGGACATAGGGAGGGAGAGGCATTTGAGTGTCTCAGTTCTATGTTTTAGAGCTTCAACTTGTGTGTTTGGTGATTTCTGGAGCCTCTAACAGGAATCACTGAAGAGTTGTATTCTCTCTGTGCTTTGCATGATGCTGGCCCAACAGAAGAACAAGGACAGCAAAATAACTGTGTGTCTCAACCAAGTCAGTGTCAAGATTGATGGTTTATCATAAAACCATCAGCAGATTAAGAGAAGCTGCCAGAATACACTGAAGCAACTGAATAGTTTCCATTCCACCTCAGGGCATCGTGACCTCTTCAAGGACAGTGGCAGTAAGCAGCTCAGGGACAATAATTTTTATTCCTGCTGTGAACTTTTGCCTGTAATCTTAGTTTCCTTGTTTTCTGATGCTTGATTCATGTTATTACTTATATTAATTTGTCTTACTGTAGCTCACTCTTTTGGTATACAGCCCAAAGTAGGTATTCTTTGCCTGATGAGAATCTAGTTCAGGATGCTTACTGGCATGTGCACTGCAGGGTGGTTTGTTTTCTGAGGACTTTTCTGATAGATTTCCCTAGGGCTTATACACTGTTGTGTGTGCTGTATGATTTTGTATTCACCTAGGTGTTTTTTTTTTCATTTGTGCCTGCTTAGTGTTAAAGTTTCCAGACCATGACATTTGTATCTTACTCAAAATAACAGGGTAATAATGAGTTATCAAGGTGGAAGATTGAATTTTTTACCCTTTTGGGAACAAACCCTTTGTTTTTGGAGAGATCCTATCTATCAGTGTAGAAAACAACACAATCCCTTTCTAAAACATTTAACACAGTTTTTGAATAGATACTCTGTCTTGATTGGAAAGAATTCAATGCCTCTAAACTTATGATGACTTAAAAAGACCACAGCAACAACAATAAAAGTTGTACTTTATTGTACAAGCTATCCTTGATTAGCTAGAGCATTCTCAAATTCTAAACATATTTTAATACGTTATATGTTGTTGATTGTGAATGTCAAAACCACTACTATTTAGAAGTTTGTGTGGGGTTTTTTTTGTCTACTTTTTAATGATGGTGTTAATTTTGGAAAATTTAACTTTTCTGTAAGTGCAGGCAAATCACTTCAAAATAATTTCATTTGAAATGAAAGCTTTCATTTACATTTAACTTTAGGAGCTCATTTTCTGCATAGTATCATTTTTTTTGTGTGTGTTGCATAATCATGAAAACTGGCTACTCTTCCAATTATACAGTTTATGGTCTTGATGCATACATGGTATACTGAATGATGCAGCTGTAATGCTCAGCATATTGGAAAACAGTTCTTCTATCTGTCCTGCCAAGCTGTAAATATCAGTGTAAAAATTATTTCTTCATGTCCTCCATCTTTTATTTTTCAAATTGCAAAAGTTTTATAAAAGTTTCATTTTGATTCACTTAGATGGACAGATTAACTATTTGTTTGACCTTAAATGTGTTATGCAAATAAACTAATGAGTATAAAATTGATTCGTTCACCTTAAAGTAAAAAGTGTACCTGTAGACTCCTAAAGTGTTGCTAAGGCACATACTTTTATTCAAATTTAGATTTGTGCAAATACTTCTGTTAATCATATTTGCTGAGTTGAAACTGCAGCTGAGGAACCAGCTGTGAATATACTGAGCAGAGTTAATGTAGTGCATTGAGAAGCATGAAAAAAAAAGGAGAGTCCACATTTCAGTTTTCTTTCTCAGGCTACAGTGCAGGAAGATGGCAGTGCCAGTCCTCTCCCTATTCTAGTGTTTGAGCTATGTTTGCCCTTTTGCCTGCACAGCACATTGGGGACTTTACCTGAGGCAAACTCTGAAAATGATAGTTTTAAAACTGATCAACTGTGTAGTTCTGGACTTTATATGCTTTAAAAAAACCCCTGTCCCAGCACAAAGGAATTGAATAGCAGCATGGGAACAATGCTTGGGAGGGGGTGAAATGTCTGAGACTTTGGCTGGTTTATGGTATTTATGAAGTTATGGTTTCCTAGTGTCTGGTTTCACAGTCAAGCTGAAGGAAGCTTTCCTGATATCAGAGGATCTCTCCTCTCCTTTCATTATGTGACTGCATCTTACTGATAAGTTTTGTGTACTAGTGCTGATGCTGTTGCAGCTATGCAGTCTCAGTCAGATTAGGGAATACATGCTAATTCTAAAAAAAAAATCAGATGCTTGCCTCCAACGAAGTGTGGAACAAAATGCAACTGGTCGTGCTATTATAAATGGGAGCATAAACAAGAAGTCACTGCTGGTAGATGACTGTCCTGTCAATAGCAAACCAGATTTAGTTCTTGTTACTCTAATTTTGAATGTATACTTTGAATCTGTGAAGTAAAGTACTGGTTGAAATGATCAGAGAATAGAATGTATCAGTTGTTGTTTATATAACAAGACGTTTGACATAAAATGGACTTAAAGAATCATTAAAGTTGGAAAAGACCTCTAAGGTCATTGAGTCCAACCTTTGAATAAACACCACCATGTCAAATAAACTATAACACCAAGTGCCATGCCCAGTCATTTTTTTAACACTTCCAGGAATGGAGAATCCACCACTGCTCTGGGCAGCCTTAACTACCCCTTCAGTGAAGAAATTCTTCCTGATCTTCAACTTGAACCTCCCCTGACACAGCTTGAAGCCATTTCCTGTCCCCCTGTCACTTGTTGGCTGAGAGCAGAGGCTGATCCCACCTGGCTCCAAACGCCTTTCAGGTGGCTGTGGAGGGTAACAAGGTCTCCCCTGAGTCTTGTCTTCTCCGTGCTAAACACCCCCACCTCCCTCAGCTGCTCCTCACAAGGCTTGTGCTCTAGACCCTTCCCCAGCTCTGTTGCCCTCAATGCTGCAGCCCCTCAAATGTCTTTTTTGTCATGAGGGGCCCAGACCTGAACAGAGGATTTGAGGTGTGGCCTCACCAGTGCCGAGTACAGGGAGACAATCCCTGCCCTGGTCCTGCTGGCTGCCCTATTGCTGATCCAGGCCAGGATGCCATTGGCCTTCTTGGCCACCTGAGCATACCACATGTTCAGCTGCTGTCAACCAGCAGTTTCAGGTCCTTTTCCACTGGACAGCTTTCGAGCCACTCTGCCCCCAGCCTGTAGTGCTGTGTGGGGTTGCTGTGACCCCAGTGGAGAACCTGACACTTGGCCTTGTTGAACCTCATACCACTGGCCTCAGTCCATGGATCCAGCCTGTCCAGATCTCTCTGCACAGCCTTCCTGCCCTCCACTGTAGTGTCATTCCCACTGGACTTGGTGTCATCTGCAAACTGACCAAGGGTGCCCTTGATCCCCTTGTCCAGATCATTGATGAAGGTACCAAACAGGGCTGTCTCCAGTACTAAGCCCTGGGGAACACCCCTAGTGACCATCTGCCAACTGAATGCAGCACCATTCACCACCCCTCTCTGTATCCAGCTTCCAGCCAGTTTTTAACCCAGCGAACAGTACACCCATCCAAGTGGTAAGCTGTCAGCTTCTCCTGGAGGAAGATGTGGGAAAGTGTTGAAGGCTTTGCTGAAGTCCATGTAACCTATAGCCAGACCTGCACCACCCTACATGGTTCACCTGGTCATAAAAGGGAGATCAGGTCTGTGTGAGATTTGGAAGTCTGCCTGCACTGTGATGTGTGAGACCAGGTAGTTCTTCCTTATGTGTTGTCAGATTCTTCTCTGGAGATGTGAATTATATTTGTGTTTCAGAGCATCTTTGCTCATGACATAATAAGGAGAAACTAGGTTTCTGTGTAGCTATATTTTTGAATATCAAACACAATTGAAAAATCTGTGGATTTTCTTAACTTCTAAAAATTGTTCTGTTGTCCTGGGAAAACCTTATCATCCTTTCCTAGAAACATTCAACATAGGAATATCTAGATAAATATTTCCCATATTTATTTCTTTCTACATGATTGATCCCATACATAAATAGCATGTTGCCCAGCAAGAGAGTGAGTTCCTTTTGTTTTTGTTTGGGGGAGCACTGGCATTTAATAAATAAATTTAACAGTTGCACATTCATTTCAGATGTCACACAATTAATGTATAAATATAATAATTATTCTTTATATCACCTTCCTTAGAAAGTTCCAAATGTTTAAAAAAACATTTTGTGCACATAAGGAGCTTTTATCCTCATGCTTGCTCAATATTACTAATTTAAATTTTATCATTTGCCTGATTTGGCAAGAGATGATAATATTGGACTAGTTTTTGTCAGGACCTGGAAATGCATCCAGTGGAAACTCTATGAAGATGTAGATAGGAAAATACAATATTTTGTGTTAGAATACATCAAAGGACTCTTCAAGGAGTAGAGCAAGCTGTCCATTTAGGGCTAGTCTGAATATACTTTCACATGATGGCACCCTGTAAAATAATGACTGTTGTATGCTAGTGACCAAAACACAAATCTCAAGTCAATTTTTGTAGAATTGTTGGATGGCTAGGGTCAGAAGGGATCAAGGGTTATCTAATTATCTTATTCCAACCCCCTGCCATGGGCAGGGACACTTTCAACTAGGTCCTAGTGTCAGCTAGGCCACTTTGCTCAAGGCCTCGTCCAACTTGGCTGTGGGTGCTTCCAGGATTGGGAACTCTGGGCAACCTCTTCCAGTGCCCCTCCACCCTCACAGTAATGAATTTCTTCATAATACTCAATTTAAACCTACTCTCAGTTTGAAATAATTTCTGTTTGTCCTATCACTACATGCCCTTGTAAGAAATCTTTTTTCAGCTTTCCTGTAGGACCCCTTTAGGTACTGTAAGGCTTCTGTAAGAGGCTGCTCTTTTCTCCAGGCTGAACAACCGCGATTCTCTCAGCCTTTCCTCACAGGAGAGGTGCTCTATCCCTCTAGTTGTCTTTGTGACCCTCCTCTGGACTTCTTCAAACACGTTGATGTCCTTTTCTCTGCTGAGGAGCTCTGACCCAACACTCCAGGTTGGGTCTCGTGAGAGCAGGGTGGAGGATCAGAGTCACATTGCCTTACTGGCCACGCTGCTTTGGATGAAGCCAAGGATACAACTGGCTTTCTGGGCCATTGCACAGTGCATGTAGCCAGCTCATGTCCAGCCTCTCTCCCACAAACACCCCCAAATCCTTCCCAGTTGGGCTGCTCTGATCTGTTCATCCCCTGTCCTGTGTTGATACCAGGGGTTGCCCTGGCCCAGGTGCAGCACCTTGCACTTGGTCTTGTTAAACGTCATGATGTTCCAGCAATGCTCAGCTTGGTGTTGGTGGCAGACTTGCTGAGGGTGCACTCAATCCTTTCGTCTGTATCATTAATGACGACGCTAAATGACACTGGTCCCAGTACAAACCTCTCAGGGACATTACTCATCACGGATGTCCATCAAGACTCTAAGCTAATGACCACCATCCTCTAAATGTAAACATCCAACCAATTCCTTATTTACTGAACAGGTTTTTTTGTAAATTCCTTCTGGTGTTTTGAGTACCACTTTGTTGTAGGCATCGGAAGCCCTTCACATGTTGTGATGTGATGCTTCTGTGGCCCTGTACTCTGACTCCATATGTTGCTAGCACAAAGAGGAAACAGCAGTTAGTATTGATTCAGCTACTCTTTCCCTAAAATCAGTTTAGTAGAATGCACCACTACCTGTCCAAAAAAATCTGAGTGCTCTGAGACTCTTCAGAAGAGTGACTCTTAGTGCTGATATGCTGATGCACCCTGTATTTTTGCATTCAGGGCTGTTTAAAAGCTTTTCTGAATCTCTGAAAAGCAGGGTAGATAGAACTCCATTATATGGAGTTCATATTGGTTCATATGGAGTTCATATGGTTCATATTCCTGCCCTGTAAACTTTATGTGAAGGGAAGTTGTTCTACTGAGGTGAAATTCTGATTATAATTTTAGAACTTCGGGAACTAGGACTGCAGTCTTGGGCCTGTATCTGTGCCTTAGCAGATATGCTATGACAGAAAATTTGGAATGAGACAAGAAATAACTTTGTTGAGATTTAAAATTAATCCTGCTCTCTGGGGTAAACTTGTATAATAGTTCATCTAGCTATTTTTAGAGTTAACTTTAGTAATGTTAATGTTTTTGTCCTTGTTCCACCAGCTGGTACTCTAACTGCCAGCACTGAGTTACCCTGGATTTTGTCAAGCCTTGGAGCCCAAAGCTTTATATCGCAGGAAACAAGACCAGGATCATTTAATTGCTTAGACAGAATTTTTTTCACAGTGAAAACGGAGTGGGAATGTAGACAGTCCTTGAGACTAAACAAGTCAGAGGTCTACCTTATTCATTGAGAAGTTCTCCAATGTCGGTAGGAGCATCTTATTTATTCTTTTAGGGACAGTGTTTTGTATAAGAGAAGTTATCTTTAGTTCTTGAGGACAAACAGAAAAGAAAATTGAAGTGATTTCTATAGCAAGGGCTTCTATTGACATAGGCTGGCAAAACCCATATTACAGTTGAAGAACCAACTGTTTTAATTATACACAATTATAGGACTCTGTACCTGAAAAAGAAGGTTGCTTGAGATGCAAAAACTGAGGCCAGAAGTGGCATCTCTAGCCAAAGACAGTAATGTCCTTGGGCAAAGATTTTTAAAAAAAGACCAGTAATACAAAAGCACACTGATGGGAATTGCTCATAACTGAGTTGTTCTTGAAATTCACCCTTTGAGAACTAACATGTCACTGGCATTCTTATATATTGATTCTCCTCTCCTCCCCCCCCAAGGTATCTTTACTTTCCTAGATCCGGTTGTGGTGTCTTTGCGATCTGAACAGTAACGGTATCCATTGCAGGCTTTTAAAACCAGGGCTCTCCTAACTCCTGGGCCTGCATCTGTTAAAACCAGTTTTACATGGCCGTCACTTTCACTGCAGTTTGAAGATGCTCCTCTCTCCGTGAATAGCCTCGCTTTCTCGTGGAGATACTTTGACAAGATGGAATCTTTGCCTCTGAATGCTAACTCCCTATGGCTTATCCCCCTGGTATATGGAACAAAAATGTCTTTCTGGTTTAAGAGTGATAATTAAACAGAATGAAGGAAGGGACAAAGAACCACTTGAAAACTTCTGCTAGATCTCCTGCATATATCTGAGGCTTTTTTGCTGCAGCCTCATACTTTTACGCAAGCAAAAAGTACCAGATGTTTCACATCCATGTTATTATTTGAATGGACTCTTGATGATGCAGGTATTCTTATTTAAATTATTCTATTTAGCTTCTTTTACATTAAAAAAATGTTTCTGCATGTTTCTCTTTGCAAAACATTACTCTATGAGGGGTTAATGTTAAGAAACAAAAATATCAGGCTCTGGATATGTCCCTGTATCTTGGTAGCGGTTGTTCCAGCAGCAGTTTTGTTTATTCCTTGTTACGTGGCTGTGGGTTCTGAGAATGTGTGCAACTCCCATGTACAGAGTGGCTGAGTCATTCCTTGTCAGTCATATCAATTCAGAGCAGGACCAAGGGTAATTGCTATGCTCTACTGAACTCATTAACTGTTGTTAGAAACGTCTTGCCCATCTATCCCCTATATATTACCTTTCCTAACAGACTACACTTATGCGGTACTTAAATTCCAAAACTGCAGTTGCTTTCTTTACAGAAACATGTTACAGTGTGAATTTAGCCTCAGTATTTCTATGTAATGCCTACTTTCATGTTCTTCCACTTGTTCTTTAATTTACTATAAGAAAGTCAGATTTAGGCAGTGTGTAAGCAGAGATAGATGAACTGGCATGAATGGAATTGCATAATTTTAAGTGTATGTGAGTCCAAGCAGAGTATAGTAACAGAGGTTTGTTGTAGGACTTCAGATATTTTTTTTAACTGATAATGTTTGTAATATTATATAAATGAAGGTGACCCACATTGCTAAGTCAATATAATGTATAGTGGTGAAAAAAGGCTTCACTCTCAAAGTGCATAGTCTTACATTCTGTCTAATAGGGAAAAAAGTAATTTATGCCTTCTTTTTTCCTCATCCATTTGTCAAGAATCATCCAGTTTAAGAGAATACTTCTAACTTTGGAAATAGACTAATACAGCATTTTTTCTTGGGACATTTTTCTCACAAGTTTTTAGAGTTAAATCTCCTGTTTGATTATGGGAAAAAAGAAATTCTTCCCCCAGTCTATCTTAAATCAGAGTGATATAATTTGGTTTTAGTTTTTTAAATGGCAAAGCAATGTGACTTTAAATAAAATTACATAACTTTCCACAGGGTTTTATGTGACAGTCCAAGAGAAAATATATAAACAGAAAGTCTTGGAGGACTTGGTTTTTTTTTTTTTTGTTTATTGGAGTAGCTTTGTGTCCAAATTGTCAATTATGTCTCTAGTAAAATTTCCACATTTTTTGAAGTAAAACCAGTAAATGAATTTGGGTAGGTATCAATTAGTTTCTCCCTCTCCCCACTCCTGCTGCCTCCCCATAGCTATTGTTGGCCAACAAAGAGCAACGTCAAGCACTGGAGCCACCGGTTTATGCTGTAATTAAATAAAGGTTGTTCCAAGCTGCTTGCTTAATTCCAAAGCACTTCACTTTACTAGTTGGAGTAGACCAGAAAGTTGGATTCAAGGTGGATCAAAGCATTTGGTAACATATTGGATCTTAACAGAGCTGCACAGCAGAAGTTATGTTGCACTCAATAATACCAGTGCATTTTGCTTGCAGTAGTTTATGCCTAAAAAATGGGATGATTTACTGTTTGTCTGTGTTACATGAGAAGTGCACCTGACCAGCTTGTGGTCAGATTTTCTAAAGTAGTGTAAACTGGCTTTTTTTTCCCTTGTCAGTGAAATTCCTTGGTAACTTCTGTTACCAAGAGTATATTGAGAAGGCTCAACTAGGGACAGAAAGAAAATGCTTTAAACATGCTAATGTTATTTTTGTTGTAAGTAGGGATTGATTGTACTATTTCTATCAGAATAAACATATGTAAAAGAGATGTGAAAGGCATCTGCTTTAATACACTTTTTTATGTGATAATATTGCTTACATTGTTGGGCAGGCTTGGAGATAAAAATCCTGTCTTTAAAGGGAGAAACAGAAAAGATGCCATTTTCACTGCTGAAATTGTAACTGAGCTTTTTGAGGGGGAGGATTTATGTCCATATTAAATAGCAAAACATGAGTCACTGCCTGATTGCAGCTCGCACCAAAGTTCTTCTGTTATAAACAGTTAATCTCTTTATGCAATTTCATTTCAAAGCTCAGGATTAGGATCCCTATTTCTCTGCCATTTTGGGAACTAGAAGTTAGTTAGACTCAGGGCAAGATTTAATTTTATTTTTGTTTTTACCAACTGCAGTAATTGATAGTCACTAAATCAATGGAGAAAAGAGTGATAGCTACTTAAAATTAACCTGCTTCTTTACTACAGATTTTGACTGAAGAGTATGTCTATTTCTTCTTATTTTTATCACCATATAAAGCCAAATTAGGTGTATTTTAAGGGTTGCTTGTAAATTCTTTTGAACCCTGTATGTTTGCTGTATTGCAAGAAAATACTTGCACCATGATTTAGATACATGCTGGTATGTAAAAATCAACTCATTGCAGATAAGTACGCTTGTGCTTTGATCACTTAAATTGTCCCACCTATTTGAGAATGATGTGTTAGAGGGTAGATAGATAAATAAAATGAATATACAGATGTTTGTTTCTTACATATTTATTGCAAATTCTGAGTGCCTTAGGTAAAATCTTCAGTGTCTCATCTTACTTCTTTA
The DNA here is from genome assembly GCA_013399915.1 of Illadopsis cleaveri. NCBI lineage: Eukaryota > Metazoa > Chordata > Aves > Passeriformes > Timaliidae > Illadopsis > Illadopsis cleaveri. The sequence goes on from VXBB01015258.1 coordinate 354,210, forward strand.
TTAAATGAAGAAGTTGGTTTTGGTCTTTTTAAATGAACAGTAGGAACGTGGCAGCTTTTGAATCTATTGGGTATAATGTCCCACACCTGTAAAACCCATGAGCTGAAAAAATTCTAACTGGAATTTAGTACTTGATACGTCATTTGAGATGTTCATGACTCACTTTACTTGCTTTTTGGTAAAGGACGTGAGTATTTTTCCCCAAATGTTACTCCTTCCCTTTTCTTACTTTGTTTTCTTTGCCCTCATTGCTGTGACTGAGAGTTTGCCTTAAGCTCATTATTTTCGGGGCACTGCTCACTGAATACTGAGATGATTTGTGTGACATCTGTAAAGACTATGTTGGCCCAATAGAAGTTGTATAGAATTTTGGAGTTCTTTATGTGCTTAAATAACTTTGATAGCTTAAGCACTGTGTTTATGGGAAATTCTGCTAGTTGTTATCCATTGCAGTTGATATCCATTATTAGCCTCTTCAGATTGCTAATAAAAGTATTGTTCATGAAAATAATGTATTATGTTAATATTACACCATGAGCTTAGACTAAAAATTTATTGTCCCAAACCTTTTAGTGATCACTTAATAAAGTTCCTTTTTAGTAACAAACAAACCATAGAGAGGAGGGCGGGGGAATGGCTTGCAAATAGCATTGCATCAACGGATGCTTTTTAACTTAATTTTTATTTTTCTGTGTTACTTTTTCCTCCATAGATTGATATTGATATCAACATAGTAAATAGATAAGCCAGAAATTCTGGTGGTTAACACTGCATATATGCTGTGAATATATGCTATGCAGCTGAGCATATTTGACATGCATTCAAAGGAAAGACATATTCTTTTCTTCAGAGATTATTCTGGTCTAATTTTAGTAAATGTGGGTGGAATTACTGGTAAATGCTTTTGTTTATTTTTTCCATTGCAGAACGTCAAACTCTATCTGGGATAACTGTACCACTAGAAATAAGTTAATATGACTATGTGAGGAAAAAATAGTGTAATAAAAGGCTATTTCAGATTATTGTAGTGATTTTTAAGATAGGGAATGTTACTAGGACTACAGTTACCTAAATATAATTGAGTAGTGTCATGGTTTAACCCCAGACAGCTGCCAAGCCCCACGCAGCCACTCACTCATTGGGGGAGAATCAGAAGGGTAATAGCTGGAAAACTTGTGGGCTGAGATAAAAACAATTTAATAAGGAAAGCAAAAGCCATGCATACAAGCAAAGCAAAGCAAATTCACTGCTTCCCACTGGCAGGCAGATGTTCAGCCATCTCCAGGGGAGCACGGCCCCGTCGTGTGTAATGGTGACTTGGGAACTGAGGTGCCAGCATTCCAAACGTCCTCCCCTTCTTCTTTCTCCCCCCCACTTTATATACTGAGCATGATGCCATATGGTTTGGAATATCCCTTTGTTCAGTTTGAGTCACCTGTCCTGGCTATGTCTCCCCCAATCTCCCATGCACCCCCAGTCTCCTCCCTAGCATGGGGCAGAAAAGGCCTTGGCTCTGTGTAAGCCCTGTTCAGCAATAACAAAAACCATCTCTTTATTATCAACCCTGTCTTCAGCACAAATCTAAAACACAGCCCTATACCAGCCACTGGAGAGAAAATTAACTCTACCCCAGCCCAAACCAGCGCAGGTAGGCAGGAGGATTCTGTTGGTGTGCTGAAAATGGTTTTATAAGAAATGCAGATATGGATTAATTATCTGTATATGTAATGCTTATTTTTATCTACTGTTTGAAATTATTCTGTGTGAGAGCTGGAAATTTATAAGACTTGTGTCACCACTTCAATTTATTTACTATGTTAATTGTATTACCTGGTTTGATTGTCCACTCAAACATGGAACAAATCTTATGTTTGTTTGAGAGACATGACTCTAACTCTTCTATTTCATTAAGTAACTGAATTTTATCCTACTTTCCAAAGTGAACATAAAGCAAGTGAAACACTTTTTTGTTTGACAGAATATGAATCAGGAACAGCTTGAAATTGAAGCAGTTTTTAGTTATTTGTGTATTTACCTCAGAAAGCTGCCTTTGATCTATGGTTGCTTTTGATAAATGAGAAAGCAGCACTAGAGTCAGCTGTTTAATGTTGTATTGCTGATGCATGGAACTGCATCAGTCTGAAGTAGCTGTCCAATATACTTGAAAATATGAGGTTTACTGGTATGTATAGTCCTTGAATAATGAATAGAATGTGAACCAGCAAAGCTTTCCACTTCTAACCTGTCTTAAATCTAGCTCTTATAAGGAGTAAGTTCACTGTTTCATGTTCTTTTTCTGATTTTTTTTTTCTTTTGAGTCATCAGGCCCTTTGAGTATAACAGTAATTTGATAGAAATTTAATATGAACTGTTGGAAGTAATTCTGAGCCCACAGATAGATTTCCTTGGCTGAGAATAAAGCTACTTCTACAGCTAAAACTTCAAATTGTTTCTAAAATTTCAGATGTATTTTTAAGTGCTCACAATTTTACTCCTATATATTTCGATTTAGAACATAAGCTTAGCTTGTGTTATTAGATATTATGCCTATCTACTTACAATATCTAGATATCTATATAAAATATATCTAAGATATCTAGTTATGGTTTATTTGCGTATGAGGAAAATGCTGTGATCAAAAACTTCAAACCCTTTTTTTACCCTATTTTATTTTTATTTTCTTGTGGCTTTTCATTCAGTCACTGTACTAATACCCTGTACTTTCTTTCTGTACTCAACGTTATTTGTAGTGTCTCTGTGGGTCTTTTACATTTGCATTTTCTTTTGATCCAGTCTCTGTGATTTTGAAAAGGGCTGGTCAACTCATGTACAAAGTATGTTTTGTTTACCGCTTGTCTGTGTTTCAGTGTTAGTAAGATTTTGTTATGGGAATTATAAGTCTATTCTAAAAAGTTTGAATTTTTTGAAAGATTGGTAAGAAGTTCTACTTGTACTTTAATTCTTAAAAGGCTAGGCTTATTTAGGCCTTTACTGTGGTCTTCAAATCTTGTATATACAGAAAGATCTTCTTTATGAAGCCAAGCAGATATAGGCAGAAAGACGAGTTAACAGTTGCTATTCTAACCTTTGATGTGCTTTTCTTGATAGCACGCAGAGGAATTGCAAGTGGATTTAGCATAGCATAATTTGTTTTTAAATGATTGAAGGGACTAATAGCAAGGGTTGAGGTGAAGTGGCAGCTTCTGTTAGAGCTATCAATAAATCTTGAAAAAATAAACAATTTTTTAGACCTGTGAGTCAGTTTAGAAGGGAGAGGTTGAAATGTACAGTTACAGCTTTCTTTTTTTTTAGAAATTCTCATCAGTTTCTACGACTATTAGATTAGAGTTGCTATAAAAAAAAAGTATTGATAGAAGATGGAATATGCTATAGTCAGAAAGGCTGAGAAGGCGTGATAGAAACACACATAGTAATAAAGTTGGAGCTTTGGGATCTGTTGTTGATAATGCTCCACACAGGTAAGACCCACAAGCTGAAGAAGATTCTAAGTAGATTTTAGTACTTATTAGGTCATTTAAAGTTTTCCTCTCTGTGTGCGTGAAGTATGCTGATAGAAAAAAAAAAAGACTGGACAATGAAAAGATATCCTGTGTCTAAATTAAACTATAAGAGAAATTTAGGTCAACAGAAGTAATTTACCCTTCTAGAATTCAGTTAGCATCTGTGATTTTTTTTCCACTTTCAGTGAAAGAAAAATACAGGCCTTGTACTTTTTCAGAAGACTTCTTATAGCACATAATGCATGCTGTGAACATGACAAATCTTGTTGAATGTGAAAATTATAAATTCTGGGTCAGTGAATGAAGACTGGCAGAATGAAAGATAATACCAGCTCCTAGCTCATTTTTGCTATATCACCTGGGAATGGGAAATGGCATTATCTCGATCTTGAAGTAAAAAGACTGGCTTTGCTTTTCACATTCAGACTCAAAATAAAAAATGCCGAAATGAATTCTACTTAGAAACGGTACAAAATGCAGTATGTGTTATAGGCTCTCTAAGGAAGAAGAAACATTTATCTTCTAGGAGATTGTTGATATTGGAGTAATATTTGTGAGGAAAAATGTGTTTCTTTGAGGTACTTCTTACTTTCTTGAAACTCTTCTTAAAATTCAAGGGAGAAAAGCTCAATGTTTACTCATAATAATTAATGTATAAACTCATAGAAATTGATGATATTAGGAAGAAAGAAATTACTGTGTCATTATAATGTATGTGTTATGGTTCAGAAACAGGAAGGGATATCTGTATGAGTCAGACATTCTCCTTTCTCTCTTTGACAGATATTCAGCAGGGAAACAGAAATAAGAGACTTCAATTGACCAAATCTATCCTGGTAAACAAGGTTGCTATGAATACGGGGCTACCATGCAGCTAAATCTTGGGTTTTGGTTCTTACTTTAATTACAGTAGAAGTTTCACATGTAGTGGTACAAGTTCAGATATGTACTAAAATCAGATTAGTTTCTTCTTATTTATATAGACCAAGTAGATTTTATTCAGATGTGCTCTAAAATGATCATGGGCACATATATATTAAGTAGAAGATCAAAATGAGGAACTGGTTTTGAAAATGAGATTTTACTAGGAAAGGACTGCAATGTCAATTGTAAGATGTTCAGCCTATGATATTATTAGGACATCTGATGTCTTGAAAATTCATATTATTATGGAGTTAAATTTTCAGATTAATTTTATTCTCTTTTATTTTCAGCAAAGTTAAAGAAGCCTAAAAATAAAGTGTCTTCTCTTAGAGAAATATCTTTTAAGTCTCTTCTCCTAATTTGCTCTGGATTTACTGCAGATTTACTCCCTTGTAATACATAGATTCAAGGCTGTGCTAATAATTATATTGCTCAGAATTCTGTCTTTGTTCAACTGAGGATCTTAAAGAAAGTTACTTTGACAAAATAACAGATCTTTCCATGGGACTGAGTCTGTTTATAATATACTTACTATGATAAATGCCAAATAGATGTTCAGACACTACTGTTGCATAATTTATGCTTAAAGAACTATAATTGAAATGTAAGCCTATCTCACATAATAAAAGGAAAGTTTCTGCTTTACACCAGTGAAAAGAAAGGGTTGTACTTTTACAGAAAATACTAGGTTGTATTTTATCAAAGGAATATTCACTTAAGAATAAAATAAAAACTAGTCATAAAATGACACATCAATATTTGTGATTTCAAGACATTTTCATAATTTCTAGATTTTCCCTCTTTTTTGTACTAAAAACCTAAAATTATTCAGTCAAAGAAAAAATTTAAACCCATAAATTCCTCAAAACCCCAAAAAATCTTATAAAAGTGTTAGTTTTTATTAGCAAGAGTAGTACCTAGAAAGCAGTGTAATAGGTTTAAGTCTATGTCTACCCATCTGCATAGGAAAGATTGCTATGTAAAAATCTTCACAATAAACTAAAGGTGATTCTCAAAGGAAGTCTTATAAGCCACACACTTTTATGTTATTGACAGAAATATTTATCTGGATTTCTAGTTTGCCTTGGCAACGGTAGATTGTACAGGAAAACAGAAATCCTGGAGGGAGAACTGAAGTTGAATAATTCTGAAAAGGTTAAATCCTGTCAGATACTGAACTTTTATACCAGTAGGAAATTAGGTCTAGGATTAAGAATCCCAGGCACTGAATAGTTTAGGTGGTTGCGGACCCCAGGAGTCATTTGGTCCAATGCCCTGCTTAAAGCAGAGCCAACTTCCAAGTCTGATGCTATTTGGTGTTAGATGATGTTGCTCAAGACATTTGAGCATTTGTGCAGATGAGATATGAATGTGTCCAATGATTCCCACAACCCTGGACACCCTTTTTCAAGTTTGAGTGTTTGTGAATTTCATTTTCCTAATACCCAGTTAGTTACAGAATAATTTAATAGTTTTTTAAAAATCATGCTATTCTAATCCCTCACTAAAGTTGCTAAATTTTTACTTCAACAAATTTAGATTCGGACCAACATAGAACATTATAGAATCTTGAACTGAAAATAATGTCACTTAAGGGATGTTAACACTGTAATTCCCTGCAGCCATTCATCAGAACTTCTGTTTACACAGAGCGCAGACTTCAGTGGTTGATTCAACATTGGCTATTTAACAAATCATTTTTGCTGAACTGGTGCAGTTAGCCACAGTGTGAAAGAAAAGCATCTACACAAACAGAGCTTCAGTTAGAGCTTGCGTAAATATCGTACCTCAGTCTTCTTTACAATACTATATGCTGCTCCTGCCGTCATGCTTTGTAGGCTAGTGTGAATGAAGGAGAGAGAAATGTAAATCTGTCTTCTCTTTTTCAAAATCCTTTGTGGTAATATTGTCTCGCAGTACATCCAGTGACTAATTGTCATTCTTCATGCTGCAGGAGGAGTTGTAGTCCTTCCATCCATTTTCAGATAGAAGTGTTTCTAATTGAGTACCCAGGGACTTTTAAAATTTTCTTTGTTCTTATCTTGTATAATCTGTTTTTAAAAATGCTTTAAAAATTAATGTAAGAATCTTATTGTCTTCCTTGAACTTCATGAAAGTTTGAAAAATTGGCAACACATACCCGGAACATAATCATAGTATAGTTGTGGGAAAGAACCTCTGGAGATCATCTAGTCCACCTCCCTGCTCAAAGTAGTGTCAATTAGAGCAATATGTTCAGAGTCTTGTCCTGAACTCAGGATTTTGAATCCTATGGATGGAGACTGCACCACCTGTGTGGGGAACTCGATTCCAATATCTGAATATTCTAACATAGAAGAATTGGTGGGTTTTTTAAGGTTTAAGTAGAATTTCCTGTATGTTGAATTTGTTCCCATTGTTTTGCATCCTGTTGCTGGGCACCACTGGGAAGAATCTGCCTCTGCCTTCTTTTCTGTCTCACATCAGAGTTTATACATGTCAAATAAGGCCCACAAGCTTTCTCTTCTCAAGATTAAAAATCCCTGTTGTCCAAGCTTCTGCACAAAGATTGTGATGAACTCTCTGCCACCTGCCTGTGAGATTCTTGTGTTGAATAGAAAAAAATAATCATGTTCCTTGAGCTGCTGGTGATGCTCTTAAGTGCAGCCCAGGGTGCTGTCAGCTACCTTTCCTGCAAGAAGGCATTGTTGGCTCTGGGTCAGTTTTGTGTCCACTGTGGCACCTCCAGGTCCTTTCCTGCCAAGCTAGTTCCCAGTTGGCTGGCCCCCAGTCTCTACTGGTGCATGGGGTTGTTCTGCCTCAGCTGCAGAACTTGCATTTCCTGCTTCTGGTCTTCGTAAGATCCCTGATGGTTTGTTTCTCCAGCTCGTTGAGTCACCAGTCTTCTGGTCTGTCAGCACCTCCTCCTGGTTTTGTGTGATCTGCATACACTGAAGGTGTGCTCTGTCCCATACCCAGGCCATTAATGAAAACTTTATTGCCCCCAGTAAGGTAAACCATGAGGTAACCACCTGTGGCTGGCTTCCTTGCAACTAATCACAACCCTTTAGACTCAATAGTTCATTCAGTTTTCAGTCCACATCGCTTTCCATTTTCCAGCTTGTACTTCGTCATTTTATCTATTGGGATGGGAGACAATATCAACAGCCTTGCTAAAATAAGTTAAACAACTTCTACCATCTCAGCCAGTCATCATGTTGTCAAGTTGGCTGGTCAGGATTGATTTCCCCCTCACAAGTCCAGGCTGACTACTTGCAGGCACGTTTTTGTCCTTCATATGTTTGTGAATGGTTTCTAGCAGGATTTGCTTTAGTCTCAAGACATCACAAATATTACGTGGACTTCATTTTATGATGGTAGAGGAAACAAGTAAAAGCAAATGCAGGGGCTAGAGGGAGAAGGCTTAGTTCTGTGCTTGTGCTTGAGACGTGTTTGAAAGGTGCTTTGCAATGGGTCTTACAGTTAGACCAGATCTGGTACCAGCAAGCAGCTGCTGTCACAGAGGAAGGAAGTATTAGGACAGGAGTGCTGGGGCCCGAGAGCTTCCCTCCCTGCATGAGGATTCCCAGCATTGCTAAGTCACTGGGATCTCCTGTAGGATGAACTCAGAAGATGAGTCCTGAAGTTTTATATTTAAATGATATGTGGATTTTGCCAGCACAAAAGAGGCTTAGCTAAATTACTTCTAAGTGTAGGGCTCTGTTGTGTTGTTCTATAGTTAGCACTGTTAATAAAGGAATAGTGCCTTCATAAACCTGTGCCTTCATAATACTGTGACTCTGAAAAAAAGATTTGGCATTTATTTTATTTTGTTTATTAGTACAAAAATGTGTACATCTGAGCATTTAGCAATAATTCACTATAATTCTGAAGTCCTCAATATTTAAAGAAAATTTATGGTGCAGCTCATTTGGTAGAAATAGAAGAAAAGTCTTCTGCAGTTGGAAAATTACAGACTGTGTAGGTGTTGAAATGCCTTCTGCTTCACATTCTTAATTGGCAGTAAGCCAGATACTAAGAATTTCTGGTTTGAAGAGAAATGCTTCCCTTTTTTTTACATTTTGATGGATAATGGTAGCATTTTGTTTGCATTTTTTAGCAGTTAGGGTTTCTTTCATCTTGATACAAAATGAATAAAATTTCAATTAAATAGCTTCTCCAAGTTACCTTGGCTTTTTGCATTACTACTGGATAACACAAAATATGCATGCCTTGCCAAAGGAAAAGGATGTGTTGATGTTTAATTTTAGTTTTAATTTTGGCATCCAGACCCTCTTGCTTTCTGATTCTAGGAGTTGATCCACTTGAGTAATTTTTCTTTTCACCTCATACTTTTTTAAATTGCTGCCTACTATTTCCTTCCCATCCTGCTTTGTTTCCATTTCCTTTTTCAGTTGTGGCATACCATTGAGAGAGACAGAATGAGGAGAAAGGTACAAGATGTGTAATTTAACCAAGTTTTTACTTCCATTTTTAATCATGTTTGTGTGCATATGGCTATTCATCTGACTGCTCTCTCTACAAAAAGGAAATAATGATAGATTTCTGTTAAAATGTTGTACATTGCATACTGTTTTCATGCATATCTTCTGTTTGCCTCCTTCCTATGGTTTATCCCTTATGTTGCTATAAGGCAAAAGATTCCATGAAACCACTGCGTTGATAATCTAGTTTGAAAAGATCTTTCAAAAGTTTTGTATTTTTTGCAAAGCTGCACTAAAAATTAGAACTTTCCATGTGGAAAATGGTATATAGTAGCTTGATAGGTTGATATTTTTAAATGAGGTCTTCTACCATATGTTATTAAAAAAAAAAAAGCCTCTCTTTCCTTGCATGAAAAATTTGAGTAGTGAAGGTTTATTCTTCTTAGTTTTGTTTTGTTTTTTAATGAAAGCCATAAGCTTGTAATCATCATAATAAGTAATGTATTGCATGTTTATGTTTTTGTAAGTTCTGGTCAGGATATCCAAGGAACAAGTGTGGTGGCAAATCTTCCAGTCCTTATGCGACAGAATCCTGCAGAAACACTTCGTCGGGTTTTACCAAAAATCAGAGTAAGTTTTGTGTATTGAGGTTTGAATGTATCTTTTTCTGCCAGTTTAAGTATTTTAACAAAGAAAATAAAAATCCCTCTTTTATTGCAAACTCAGTCTCTAGGAGGCGTATGTCCAGTAGGTCTTCTGCATTAATTCACTGAATTTACAAAGTATTACAGGTATTACAGTTTTTTTAAAAATTGTTACAACAGAGGAAGAAAAGAGCAGAATTAATATTACTTAAATGTTATAAAGATTTACCAGTGTTTTGACAGCTTTTTGAGAATTCTTTTTGAGGACTATCCAGTCATAATGGTTGATTCTGATGTTCTCAATCTTGTTTTATCCAAACATTAAGATCTTCATGGTGTTGTCCAGAAGAGTATAGTTTGCTTTTAGCTGTCTGTACAATTTCATGTTCTGCCCTCCACATCTTTAGTAAGTCACTGCTAATTGTGATAAATGCATGCTGACCATGTAATGTTATACAGTAATTTTATATAGAGATATGTTTTCATAAAGGATATTTGGGTTGTTTAACCTGGAGAAGAGAAGGCTCTGGGTGCAACTTATTTTGACTTTTCAGTTCATAAAAGAGGGCTTACAAAAAGATGAGGGCAAACTTTTTGACATTGCCTTTTGAGATATGACATGGGGCAATGGGATTTAACTAAAGAAGGATGGATTCATACGAGATACAAAGAAGAAATTTTTTAACATGAGGATGGTAAAACACTAGAACTAGATTGCCCAGAGAAGTTATGGTGCCCCATCCCTGGATATGTTCAAGGTCAGACTGGATGGGACTCTGAGCAACCTGGTCTAATGGAAGTTGTCCCTACTCATTGCTGTGGGGGTGGACTAGCTGACTTTTAAAGGTCCCTTCCAACCCAAAGCATTCTATGATTCTGTGATTGTGGAGAAGATACCTGTCTCTGTATTTCCACTCTGTCCCAGATAGGAACTCTTGCCCAGAACTGTACAGGTTAATTTAAGGTGTGGTTTAAGCAGCAGCCTTGGCCAAATAAGAACTAACTAAATCACAAATGCAAATGTAAAACTTAATAATGTTAAAGACCCCTAGGTCCCCTGCAGAAGAAGAGGGTTAGAGAGGCCTTTATCAATGTATACAAGTACCTGACAAAGCAAAGACAGAGACAGGCTCTTTATAGTGGTACCCAGTGACAGAACTGCAGCTGTTGTTGCAGTGAGCACAAACAGAAACACAGGAGGTTTCTTCTGAACATCAGGAATCACTTTCTCACTGTGAGAGTGACTGAGCAGTGGCACAAGTTACTTAGAGATATTATTTTCTTCCTCCTTGGAGGTATTCAAAAGCAGTCTGGGCATGTCTTAGTTGTAACTGGCCCTGGTCGAGCAGGGGGATTGGACACAATGCCTGCCAGAAGACCCTTCCAGCCTCAAACATTCTGTGAATATCAGACATCACCTCTCAACTTCATGTTATCTCCTGAAACATCTGTGATCTCAGGAGACTTCTCTTTCTTAAGAGAAACTGTTCCAACTTTTGTCTGATTATTTAGGTTCAGCAAACGGTCAAGAAATAGCTCTCCTCAGGACTAAGGACTGGTATAGACTGACAGGTTGTTTAGAGAACATTAAAGTGCTTCTGCTTGCATGCCGTGCTAGAAGATGCAGGTCAATAGGCATTTTGTTTAAATGTGTATGAGTGTAAAAGGGCTTTGAGAAGAATGACTTGAAGTTGCAAAGTAATTGGTAACCCTTCAACTTGCACCAAATATCTACAGTGAGAACCACATTATTCTGACATATGTAATGCAGTCTTTTCTAAACCAACCTACTGGCTTCAAGAAAATTTGGTTCTGTTTTTTTATGCTTACCATACTGAATCCATTTTTGCCTCTGGTTTTCTACTTTGAGGTCAGAATTCTTCCTGAAATTAAGGAGGAATAGGAAACACTGGGGACTTTCTACCCTTATTTTTCAGGCTGTAGAGAAGTGCTGGTCTTGGCCTGTCTTCAATAAAAAGTCTAGTATGGGAATACGGGTTTTGATTCTAGTTTTAAGTTTTTTTATATAGGGATGAAGAAAATATTTGAAAGTACAATCATTTGCATGAATAGGGCCTAGAGCCTGGAACGTATTTGTACAGTGGGAGTTAAATCTCAGTGTGATCTTTGATCAGGCTGTACTTAGTTACTTTGTAAAAGTATGTTCCTGTATAATACTAAAGACATTCAGCTGAAAACAGTTTATGAAGAAAGAAGCATTAGGAATTGAAGACAGAAATATTTGAAATGAAGCAGACAACTTTAATAATATATGCAATCAATCTTTGAGCAAACTGCTGAGAAAAGTAGTGTGGCTTTCATCTAACTGTGTCATTTAAACCCAAACTGGATGCCTTCCTAGATGATAAAATAAATGAAACCTAAGTTAATGGGCTCCAGACAGAGGTAAAAAAGTAAAATATAATGAGGTCAGTCTAAATCCAAGCGTTCCTTTCAAGTTTAAGCTTTATAAACTGAAACTTTGTGGAATGTGTATGAATTAAATTCCTTTCTGTAGCAGTGCAAATATAAAGCCAGTTCTTCAATGGTGGTCTGTTATCTAATATTACTTATCTGTCATAGAAGCAAAGTGATGTTGTAGCCATGTGCACTGCACTTTTAACTGCAAAACAGGTTTTGACATCATTAACATGACCTGTTTGTTTTTGGTTTTGTTTTTTTTTTCTTAACCTTGTTTTTATTGGAGGAATCATCCTGACCATTAAATGGAAACTTTTATAGTCTGTAAAGGCATAATTGAACTCAACGGCGATTGGAGTCTTGCAAATGTAATCTGCCATTGCAGGAAAATAAACTAATTTAAATTACTGCACTAGGTTCTACTTCTTTAGGTTGGGAGTAGTTTCATTGTGAAATCAAATTGGCACATGAAAAATGAATTTTTAGTAGTTTCAGAGGGCTGTTTATTTGAAAGTATTGTCACGATATAATTGCATAAGGAAACCAGGGTACTTATTTAGCATGCTTGCAGACACCCAAAGCAAAATTAATGTTTTTATTAGAGCTGAGGGTAAAGCAGATGAAGAAAGAAATAAATGCAAGGAATGTTCAGTCTGAATGCATTGCAAATATGTATTTAATTTGTGAAAAATTGATAAACCTGGTTACTTCTAGAAATATAGAAATGCGTGTATGGAAATTGCTTATCATTCTGTGAAATCTAATTAAATTAAAATTGCATCAAAGACTATATTTATCATAAATGTTTTAGGTCTGAGATGAGTAAAAATACATCAATAAGTGTGACATACATAAGTAATTATTGAATTAATTGTCAGTATTTCAGTTATGCTATTTTAACAAACATACAGTCTTTAATTTAGATGTTAATGTAGGAATGAGATTAGGAAGGTGTTTTTTAACATTCTGCCATTAAAATGAAATTGCATCCTTGTGTGTTCTTCTGCATAGAGAACCCCACTCTGGATTTCTGCATGCACCTCCTCATGAACCTTGGAAGTCATTGAAATGCAGATTTAGGGAAAGCTTAGACATTCTCACAAGCATTTTCCTTTGTGCACAAAATGGCCCTTTTCAAATGATGTTAATAGTATTTTTCCTGCTTTCCATCTTTGGGCTCTGCAACAGAAGGTGATGGAGGGAGATTGCAGGAGTCTATCTGAATGACTAATAAACATTTTTCCAAATGCTGTGATTGCAGCGAACTATGCTTATTCTTCTTGTGTATATATCAAGCTTTATTCAGTGTTGTCTGATTAGTTCCAAACTCATTTTCATAGGTACTTATTTTCCTAATATATCAGCCTCCTCTTGAAAGCTTTTCTTTTCCATAGCTGATTTTATAGTTTAAGAAAAGGTGGGGTGATTTTCATCCTTCCTTATACCTAACATTAATTTTAATGTCCATTCTCATTGTATCCTTGAACTTTGTAATCTCCATTATTTCTGTGTCTTTTAGTCTTAAATGGAAATTTCTATCATACCAATGCAATTAGTAAAATGATTTGACTATGTCTCTGCTTGCAGCATTCTTTCAAGAGAATTCTGTTGTTGCAGGACAAAATGTGCATTTAAACTAGAGGTGAATTTTCTTTTTTCCAATTAATGGAATAAACCAGGCTTCCTAATTTGATGTCTGAGTTTAACTTGTAGACATTAGAATAGTTAAGAACCTGCTAATACCCTTAAATTCCATTAAATGTGCTTGTCTGAATAAGATAGGGAGAGCTTTTTTAGTCTGGAGTGAAAATTTGTGGAGTATCCATGTATAGAAAAATACATTACTTTCTAAATAAATACATTTATATTAAGTAAATTTAAGTTACTTGGCTTGGGTTGTATGAAAATGGAAAGAGGAGACCCATACATTTCCAAATGCAGAGCTGTACAGTTCTGAGTGTAAACATCAGTGCAGGCAGGTGTGTAAGCAGTCTAGAAATTTATATTTCAATGTCTCCCGAGGTCCATGAGGAGGCACATCCAGAGAATGTGTTCTCACACATGACTATCCAGAGTTATGTGGATCAGTGGAGGAGACTATTTGGAAACTTTGTTTGTTGGTAAGTAACCCTGTTTGTATTGCCTGCAAAGTAAATATGTACAGAAAACTGAATTCATAGAATCACAGAATTATTTAGGTTGGAAAAGACCTTTAAGTTCATCAAGTCCAACTGTTAACCTGGCACTGCTCCATAATTTTCTGGTTTGCACTGCTGCATTGGCATCTACAGTGTGTAGATAGTGCTCTTGGTTCTCTTGGTGATGTTTTTTGAACAAGTGTGAGCCAGAATCCCAGAAAAGTATAGACACATATTCTGATCCCAGAAATATTCAAAATACAAAATTGGTGGGTGTCCTTATTCTTTCTTGGCAGTGGCTGTAAGAGCAATGGTGGAACAAGGATAGAGTCTGTGGAAATAAGAAGAAGGTGGTTTCCATGGGTATTGAATGCAAATATTTTCTTGGAAAGCAGCACAGTGCTGTTTCTTTTCATTTGGGGGAGCAAGGACACAGAGAAAGAAACATGGTTATAAACCGAGACTGGTCTTGCGAGATAAGTTATGGTTCTCCTTGAAGTAAGATAAGCTAATAATTGTACATTTGCGTGTACAAATGGTTTGCTATTTGTAGAATGAAAACTTCTTGGTTTTTGTCAAGTCAAGTAGTAGTTTCTCAGATGTTCTCTACAAACTATTTTCTCAGTAAAATTCCTCTGATATTCAATGCTTAGAGTCATAGAATTGTTAAATTTGGAAAAGTCCTAAGATTGTTGAGTCCAGTTGTTTACCCAGCACCGCGATTTTCACCATGTCCCTGAGCTCCATATCCACATGCCTTTTGAACACTTCCAGGAGTGGTGGTTCCACCACGTCCCTGGCAGCCTGTTCCAATGCCTGACTACCCTTTCAGTGAGGAAAGCCACTCTCCAGCCGCTCTGTCCCCAGCCCGTAGCCCTGCATGAGGTTTGTGTGAGCCAAGTATAGGACCCAGCCCTTGCCTTTGTTGAACCTCAGACCACTGGCCTTGGCCTTGATATTAATTAGGATATTAAACAGGACTGGCCCCAACACTGAGCCCTGGGGATCTTCACTTGTGACTGACTGCCAGCTGGCTGTAATTCCATTCACCGACACTCAGGACCTGGCCATGCAGCCAGTTTGTAACCCAGTGAAGAGTCCAATCCATAAGCAGCCATGCACTTAGGTGCAAAATGATTTTTTTTTTTTTTTAATCTGATCCAGGCTTATTTTTGTTTTCAATTAAAAGTCCAAAATTTTTTTTGATTTTTGGCGAGTGATCTGAGAAAACACTGTTGTTATCAAGCACTTTAAAAAGGAAACAAAACCACATATATAAAGTGCTAAGTAGGAAATGTGCGCTTTAGACTCCTACTGAATTTGGAATCACTTGTAAAATGAGCATAATGCTTTAGTAGTAGAATAATGAACTTTTTATTTTCTCATGAAATAGAAAGACGCTCTTAGAAAAGTAAACAAATGGAACACTTAGTTGATAGAGATTTACAATTATCAATACTTACAATGAATGCTATGTCAAAGATTGCTTCCTGCAAGGTCTGTGCATAAATCTGAAATTTAAAATTTAATATGCCTGGTTTTAAATTTAAAAAATAGTAATATTTCATTTCATTTCAACATATTAACTTTGTTTAACTTTTGAACGGATGATTTTAAAGACAACCTAATTAATGACATTCTTATGTGTCAGAGCTCAGAAGTACTAAACGTTTATTTAGCTAGATAAATATTCTAGTGTATCTTGTTTTATTCTTAAGACTATATATATGTACTTTTCATTTGCATTCCATGTTAGTCAAGGGATGAAATTTAAATTGCCTTCTGCTATTTTAGTATCAATGAATGAATGAATGAAAGAATGAAATACTTTTTTTTATTCATGTGCCTAAACAGCAGAAGTGCAATTGTTGGCTGATCTCTTTCTACGCCTCATTTCGTAAGAAAAATCCACATATTACATTGATGAAGCTTAAAGTCACAAAAGATATTATAAGTACCTTCTTTTTTCTTAGAAGATTCATGATGTATCATGAGATATCAAGAAAATTTAATGTCTGCAATAAATAGCTGTTAAGAGAAAATAATTTTACAGCAAATTTTGTAGTTTACCCAGGTTGTTGCATATTAATTCTAAAAGTGAATGTAAAAATTTGAATGTTCTTTCAGTACATTTCTGCCTCACTCTCTAAATTGTTATAATTTGTAATTATACAGGAGGTTCTGCATGTTGCAGGAGTGGAAATGCAGTTAACAGCTGCTGTTTCTTTTTTGACTGTTCTGCAAGAGGAGTCGGTGTCCATTCATACATACTCCCACTCCTTCCTACACATCATTCTCCAGAACCTGGAACACAGAGATGCAGGTCAGGGCTATACAGCTACTCTGATGGCTGATGACCTCTATGTGTTTTGTTTCCCTAGTGACCTTACAATACTGTGTTGACAGTGCAATCACTGTGACTTTGTATCTAGACTTGCATGAATGAAAGGATTTTGGCATGATGACCACTTTCATACTGATATTTAACTGTAATTCTGATTGAAGCACAAAAACCCCCTCTCACTTTGTCTGAATGGTTAAATCCCAAAGTTGTTTCTGAGTCTGGGCTTCTGCTGAAGTACCAGTGTTTTGTGATTGAGAAAATGGAGGGAGGATGGTTGACATTTCTTCTGTGTTGATTATTTTTTCTTAATTTCTTTGACACTAATTTTAGAATATAAAGAAAAAAAATGTCTGTTGTGCAACTAGAAAGTTTCAGTGCTTCTAAATGAGGGAAATTAGCTTTATAAAGCAATCAGACTAGTTATTAATTTTATACAGGAATTGGAAAGGGAAAAGAAATGGGGGCAGACTTTGCTTCTTACCTATCCTACTTCTTACTCTGAAGTCTTGAATGTTAATATAGTGACTTTCAGATACATAGCTCCTTGAATATGTGTGTAAAAAGTTAGAGCAAATTTTGTAAAACTGGTGTATGTTTTGATTTAGTTGTATGTACAGTATAAGACATCACATATAACTAATTTCTTTTAAACAGGTGTCAGCAATGCATGGTTAGAAACTCTTCTTGCTGTAATAGAAGCTTTACCAAAAGAAACTGTCAGACATGAGGTAATACTAATCTCTCATACTAACAAAAAAGAATATTAAGATTATAAGACTGTATTTCCCTCCAAGTTTTATTTGCCTCAGTCAGATTTGTGGCAGTTCTATATCTGTGAAAATAGTAATTGTGGATTGTGGTTGTGGAACACACTGTAAGAGACGAATGAGCAAAAGGGTGAGACAGGAAGGTCACCTTAAAAAAAATAGTGTTCTTCAGCAAATAAAGTCAACTCTTACACTCCACTGTAACACTTCCACTGCACTTTGTATTCTCAGTAACATGTTTTCCTGCATCCTGTTTTGGTTTACAGGATAGTATCTCACTCGGTGTCTTTATGAAGAAACTACATTTTGTTTACTATTGAACTACAATTCTAATATCTGCTTAATGGAGCTGAATGCTGGAGATGCATTCCTTAGTGTATTTCAGTAGTTCTTGGTGTACCAAAAACTCTAACGCACGGCAAACACTCTTGATTTTTCACTGTGTAGCTCAAGAAGGAAGAAGAAAATCTGTCCCTAAATTATAATGCCAGTCCTCTTTAGTCTGCTAATTTTTTCACTTTTAAGTATTAAGTATTTTGTTATGATTAAAAGCTTTGCAACAGACATATTGACTGTGTGTATAATTTAAAACAATATGGAGATTTAAATATAAGATTGATTGTGTAGTATAAAAATTCTCATTAAAATAAGAGTAAGATCCAGAACTGTTTAAAAAAACATTTTCTAAAGGGCAAAAAATTAGGTTGGAAGAAACACAGAGAAATTATTCTAGTCACCTCCAAAATCTAATTGCAATGTAATTTCAAAGATGTCATTTAAACAAAATCGACTATTAATGTGCATAAGCACCATTATTGTTAGAAACTGATTAATTCAGTGAAAAGGTCAATGACATTTGGGATAAGTTTTTCTAGATTTTTTTTTTTAAGAAGAGGAATACTTTGTTTAATGCTGACAATTTTTCTGCTCATATTTCTTCTTTTTTTTCCATGTAGATCCTGAATCCACTTGTTTCCAAAGCACAACTTTCTCAAACACTTCAGTCCCGCTTAGTTAGTTGTAAAATCATGGGGAAAGTAGCTAACAAATTTGAAGCTCATATGTAAGTAGAGTGTCAATATATTTTCATTCCACAGCGTAAACTAGTATTTCTTCCTTAGTGGACAAAATCTACTACAAGAAAAGTAGACTTTATTGCAAAAATATTTTTTTTTTCACAGATCCCTTTCATTATTTAACTAGCATGTCCAGACTTGCTGATGTTCATCATTTTATAACTTGAGTTTGTATGTTCTTTCACACAGTTGAATGGATACCATTTTCATGCTACTCTTCCATAATATTTTTCTTACTGGAAAATAGATTACACAGTGGATTTCTTACTTACAGGCACAAAACACAACTTCATCTCCTTAGAGTTTCTTGTCACAGAAAGAGGAATTCCATTCCTAACTTTTTATTATGTAACCAAATTTAGCATGTAGATCTGGTTTTTTTCTATCCCTAATTAAAATGTAGATATATCAGGAACTACTGCTGTTCCCTGATATTATCCAGCCCTTAGATTCAGTATCTGTGAGTCTGGACAGAAGAGGATGCAATGATGAAAGTAAATCTGAGTCACTCATCTGCCCAAAGCAGTTGGTGTGGTACATTCCTTGGTCAGTTTACCCAGACTTGTGATGGTAGGACCACTTCACCAAATGTGTTTGTTATGTGAGCAATCCAGCACAACATGACTTTGAATTACAATAGAAACCCACCATGGGCCACTAAAGGCCCAGAAACTGTCTAGCTGAGGAAGTCCCCTCTAATAATTTTGATCTGCCCCAAAATGTAAGAATTCAGTATAACAGAAAAGAAGAACAACAGGACAATATGACAAGACATTTAGGAACAAATTTGCTTAGATTATGGGGTTTTTTTTCTTCAATAAAAAAGAACTAGAAGCACCCAAAAGGAAACTGTCTAAATCTTAATTTGATGTTTAGACTATACTTGTTGGACATTCAAAAATTAATGAAAATGGTATACTAGTATTTTTTGAGAATGTTACCAAATCTTTATATTCCAAGTGTCTAGGACTCTGTCAGAATAGCAGTTGCATTTATTTACTTGATGTTACATTCTCATGGAAATAAGTGACTTTACGGATTACTTGGAATCTTATGTGGAAATATAGTAGTGTTAATTAGTAGCCATAATAATCACATCTTTTGTGGTGTTTCTTCAACATGATTCCTTGCTGTTCAGAAGGAGGAATCCCCTAATTTCAGTAAACAGGTCTTATTTCTGCACAGCCACTGCATGTTAAGAAGGATAACTCAGAATTTTCTCGGACATCTTGTTCTTCTGGTAGAGAGCTCTGAGTGCAGTTCAGAGGCCTGAAAAGAGAGCTGGGTCCTCAGGTACAGAATGTGGCAGACTGAGTAAAATTCAGGACGCACTCTCATTCCCCTTTCAGAAGGGCTCTTGGTACAGTCCCAGAAGACATATCTAACCTCAGGAGAAGGCAATATATAAGCATATCTTCACTTTCTTCTACAGAATGGCACAGATTTTCCTCATAAAATTTATACTGTAGTTAAAAACTTCGTATTTGATGTTACTCCCAGGTTATTTATATCCTGTCCTTGTCATGGAATATTGGTTTTTCTACTCTCTGTTCCAGTGTTCCAAGCTAAAAAATCTTTTTTTTTTCCTTTTTTTTTTTTTTCTGTAGCCTCTAATTAGTGTGTTCTAAAAGCTTCCAAGACTGTACAATTTTTGAAACTTGAGGCTAAATTTTTCTGCAAGAAGTAAATTAATTTTCTCTGGAATGAATGGAGGCTGTGCAAGCTGGCTGGTAAATTTGCCTGTCAGTATCTACATATTATTTATCTTGAGTTTTGCACTAACATAAGGATTTTTATAGACATATTTTATGAATACTTATGAAAGAACCTTGGGCAGTGAAAGGAAACACAATGGCTGATTCTGCCAAGTTGTAATATGTGTTTTTACTGAAATAGGAATCAAAATTTTTGTTTTGTATCTGCCATTGATTTACATGAATACTTGGGCTACTGCCCTGAAGGCATTGCAATATTCAAGCTTTTAATCTTAAATTCTTTTTCTCCTTTCTTCCTAATTATGTCTTGGGTGATACCTGGATATCAAAGATGAGGTATTACAGACATTTAATTGGGATTTGCATTTCCATTTATATAATCTTTTTATTCTTTCAGTGGCTGTTCAGAAATTGTAATGAAGATGATTATTAAATGAGGACAGCATTCTACTACAGTAGCCTACCTACCTACTATTTTTGTAGTTTATAAGAAATAATAGATGAAATATGAGCAAATGATAATGGTAGTAAATATTCCTTTTCCTGTTTCTTTATAGCACATATTTGCATCCAGTGTACAATATTCTTTTCTAATTGCTGATTATCAGAAAAATCATTTACTGTGTCCGATAAATTACTAATGTATGGGATAAACAAGTAATATGTGAGTAAAGTTCAGTACAACTCAATAGATGTTATATATTCTTTTTCTGTATATTAATAAAAAACATTCACATTTTTAGTATTAAAAGAGAGGTTCTTCCATTGGTAAAATCTCTGTGCCAGGATGTGGAATATGAAGTTAGAACTTGCATGTGTCGGCAACTGGAACATGTAGCTCGAGGAATAGGGTGAGTGCAATTTGCCTGACTGATCTTAAATGCAAATTATTTCGCTAAAATGTTAACCTAAAAACGCCTTTTAAAATTGCTGAATTCATGCATACTCAATAATGAATTTGGAATGTACAGATGTGATCTTAGTAATTGGCTGTTGGCAGTTGTCTCTTTTCCACTTTTAGATTTTTATTTCTCTTTTATAGTAAAATTGCTGAACCATAAATGTGGCAGTTTTTTCTGTAAATAATGACTTCATTTATAGCTTCTTGAAATTATCTCAATTATCCATTGGTGGTATTTGGCTTATTTAAAAATTCTGACAAGTATTAGCAGTTCTAATAATTACTGTGCAGTGTTTTTAGAAAGGATGCTAAATGGCTTTTGTAAGCAAATTTCAGCTCAGTGTCAACTTTTGCTCGAAGCTTGAAGGCCTTCAATATTCACACATAGGATTGAAAAGGTCTGGAACTTTAGTAAAAGAAAATGTTAATTACACTCAGCATTGGTGTCTGAACAAATACTTTAAAATTCGAGGTCTCTCTATCTATTGCTTTGTCAGGGAGGAAAAAAAGTAGTAACTTCTTGTACAGAATTGAAAATTTATCAAGTAACATTCCTTACCCAGTGCTAGACAGCAGAGATAGATTAGATCTTATAAGTAACCATACCGGAAAGGAAATTTTCTTGATTCTGTTAAGTGTCTTTAAAATGAACTAAATTTCACTTATTCTACCTGAGAGTTGAAAGTTTAAAAAAGTCATAGGTATTTTGCAGTGGCAAATGACAGCATTACTGTTAATTTACCCTGCCTTAGAACAGTGGGTTTGATAGGGCTAAATACTTGGTTATCAATTAGTGGTCTGTCCTGTGTATTTTTCTTTGATTCTTTCCTCACCAACTTTTATTTTTAGCATTAATTTATTCGTATACACTGTTCTCTCTCTGAAATTTTTACTTAATCCCTTCTCAATGCTTTAGATGATTTTATCTCATGAGAAATGGTGATCATTGAGTACTTGCAGTATGAAAGCTGTTCCAGTGTGTCATGTTGAGGATGAATAGGTGGTAGATAAATAAAAAAATAACTAAACAGACAGGAGCAAATTTTCAGGTAAATATTGAAGGTAAAATGTGACAACAATCAAAATGCTTATTTTTTCTAGTAAGTGTTATTGCCACTAAATGATCTATTGTTTTCTTGTAATTTTATTTGAAATTTTAATCATTTGCTTGGAAGAATACTGTTAACACCTCTTGGTTTGCTGGTAAGTAAAATAAACTCTGTAATGTGCAAATCACTTTGATGCTGATTATAAACATTTGAAAGGATTATTGTTTATATTGACTTGCAAAAGGGGCAGCTGTTACTGCATTAGTCTGATTGGAAGGGATATTTTCAGCATTTTTATTTCAGCATCCTGGAGTTAAGTATTAGTAGTAGGTTAGTAAGTCAGTACGTACCAAGGCAAAAAAGGACAAGCAGAACCCTTTCTTTACTAGTTTAAACCAAGGCCAAAAGCCAGTGTTTACACTAGTTGGGCAATCACATTTTCTCTGAGCAGTAGATGTTCTCTCTAAAGAAGACTCATCTTTGATGTATAAAATTTCCAGACACTTCAATCCACCATGGCTCATACTTATTAAATTTTGGCTTTGGACCATCATATTGAGCATGTTTGATCATAAGAATTTTCTTAGTGATACAGTGGAATAGCTGGGGTCCTTTAATTTTTTTCAGACTACATTTTCTCTAATTTATTTTTAGCTAATTTGAATACTTTTTTTAATGAGAAAGTTTTGTGTTTAAAATTTGCATGTTTCTTTGGTTGATGAAGAAGAAAAGTCCTGAGATTGACTGGAGGTTTTTATTTGACTTTAATTTCCTTAGAACTTTGTCAGTTTTTTCCTTCTTGACTACCCAAGAAATATCTAAATGAGTATTTCAAGGAAGAATTCTGTTTTGCAGTGACAGTATTGTTTCATTGGAAGTTTTCTTTTGACTGCTTGCTTCACATTGCAGGACAGAACTGACAAAAACTGTGGTGCTTCCTGAGTTAGTGGAACTGGCAAGAGATGAGGGCAGCAGTGTACGCCTGGCAGCTTTTGAGACATTAGTGAATCTGCTCGATATGTTTGATGCAGGTATAAATTTAATTTAGGCTTACTAGCTCAATTCTCAGTGCTCTAGTGCATCTTATAAGGAAGTTAAATGCTTTTTGTTCCAATTGCACTATTCAGACATTTCTGATTTTATTTTGATCATTGCTTTGTCCTTTATATTTCCTTATATTTCATGTGTTGCAGTGCTTTATATGCAAAAATTTTTAAGGGAGGTGAATTAGTTGTCCATTAAATCAATTATCATATTCCAAGTTTCTAATATAATATGCCCAAATGGAATGAGTAAAATTACTGTATAAATTATGGGACTATTGTGTTGCTAGTATTTAATTAATTAATGTAGTCCTGTCAGTACACAGAATACAAAGTATTAGCTCAACAACAATGAACTGCACAGGAACTTGGTGATGAATTCCTACAATATATGGTTGTATTCAATCCATATAGAGGAGTGGATAAGGAAAAGAAAAAAACCCAATACAGTTTTGGGGAGAATACTGTAAATGGACTTTTTAGCAGTTAGTGTTTATATCAGTAAGTATGATAGTAGGTTAATTTTCTAATTCTTGAGCCTGTGTATTGATGCTGTCAAGTTTGTGCCTCTCTTTGCACCTTTCAGTCTTCACTCCTCCTCCCCCACTCCCTGGTGTAACTACTGCTTTGAGTTACTGTAAGAGGCTTAGAGAAAGCAATCAGGGGTTATTTACAGGTCTGTAAGGAATGTTTCTAGAAATTGGGTTTGCGTGGGTTTTGCTTTCATGGCTGAACTAGAAAATTAACACTTCTGAAGGTAGATGACCCAGAAATTACATCCTAGAGTTTCTCTCCCTCAATATCAAAATATTTCTTCAGGCCAACTTAACATTGTTCAGCCACAATTATTTGCTGAATTTTGCTGTTGATCTACCATTAAAAAATCATGATCCCTTTAAAACTCAAACATTTTAGTACTATAATTTTATTTAAAATAAGTTCAAAGATATAAATTTCTTCAAACATTTGCTTCTTTATTTTATAAGTAACAGAGTGTTTGGATTTGGCCTTAGTTTCAAAACTATTTATTTTCTTTCCTGTGTCCTTAATTATTTTGTTTCTCTGTGAATTTATTGTATACGAAAAGATTTTGAAACACTTCTCAGTAGGTTTCAAAAATTAACTTGCAGCATATCCTGATTTTTCTATTTACTGTCATAGTCATATTCAGTCTTATCTCCCTCTATTCCTACTATTGGAAGACATCTTGTTGTAGCAGTACTGCATTATTCATTCTCTGTATTCTTGGTGAATGGAGAAGGTAGTGACTGTTTATTTAGTCTCTGCCTCATCCTTTACTGGGGTATGCCTTTTCACTAAAAACCAGCAAACAAATGAACAGGACAAGAAAGGTACTAAATTTAGGATCATTCTCTCTACCTCTGGTTTTGTACCTTCAGTGAGTGCCTGCCAGAAGTAATCTTGAGAATGTTAAATGAATTTTTTCCCAATTTATTACAGAAGTTCCGTCTCTGTGCTGTTTTTAAAAAGTTGACAAATGGCTAACTCTAAAAATTTCTTCTGTTTTTCAGATGATCGGAGTCAAACTGTTCTCCCATTAGTGAAATCGTTCTGTGAAAAATCCTTCAAAGCAGATGAATCTATCCTGGTTTCTTTATCTTTCCATTTAGGGAAACTTTGTAATGGATTATATGGTATGATTTAATTTCTTTCTAAAAATCTTAAGAATGTGGGAAGATTGGAGAATTTGAACCACTTGGAAAATATCCAGATTTGAGTGTATCAAATGAAATGGTAGTTAGATTTTGGATATTTCCTCTTAGGGTGACCATCTGTGTATTGTTTATTGTTGTCAAAGATAGAAACATGATATTTTATCTTCTTTGGTTTGACTGATTTATTTGAGTGTTCTGGAGCTTGTGATATGGATGATTGAATTTTTGAAACTAGAAACCTTTGAAAACATTATGATGTTAACTTTGTTCATTTCTGTGCTTGATCTTCTTTTTAAGGCACAGTGCAGAGTGTGGCCCATAAGGACCTTCAGGGGAGAAAGGAGATCTAATGCCAGGCAGATTCCCAGCTGCAGCTGAGACCACACCTGTACTCATAATCTTTAGACCTATAATTCCTGCTTGAATTTTCACTTGAGCACAGCCCAACTTTCCTTGATAATTCTGCCCACCATATATTACTTGTGGAGGAACAGCACAGAATCATGGCTTTACATTATAGTTTCCCCCTAGACTCTTAAAACCTTTGATCTTTCCTACAGCTCTTTAAAATGAACCTTCATGATTATGTTAGAGACTGTCAAAGTTGACCATTCCTTCACTACAGATTACTTGAAATGGCTGTTCCACAGTGTCAAAATGTTATTTTCAGAAACATAGAGCTTGGACAGTCCATCCTGTGTTTATCATGTTTTTCCAGTCTTCTTTTCTCTAGGTTGAATGACTAATTCTTGATCTTTCTTCACCTCTGAACTCCATCTGACAAATTAATATTTTTCTTGATGTTTGATGCCTTAGTACAGTTGAATGAAGTGAAAGGGTTACTTCATGTGTCTTGCCATATATATTGCTCTTCACATTTTTTCAGTATGAAAAATTTCCTTTTTTAAAAAATCTAGCAGCTAGTTAGTCTTTCTCTTTCCTGACCTTGTGCAGGTGATGCAGATCAAGCTAAGCATGGTACGTTACTGCTGTTCTAATGGAATAGTAGTCTAAAGTTTTAAGACCATATCTCCAGTTACTGAAGATCATTTTAAACTCTGTCTTCTGAAGAGTAAGCAGTCTCTGTCCTTGGTTGATGCTTTCAGAATACTGAATAAGCCAAGTCTCTTGTCTAGCATCCAGAAAATAAATGAAAATACTGAATAGTACCACAAGTAGGATAGGACTTACTGTATACAGTCGCCTATCTTGTCAGTAGTAGGGTAGTTTTCTCTTAGTTGTTTTTCCAAGCAGTTTTGGAGCACCTTTATAGTTTTTAATCTATCATTCCTGTTCCCTTGTTGTGAAAGTCATGACCTTTACTGCCTCTTTTGTTTCACAGGTCCTGTTATCCCATACTAGAAGGAAATTGAATCAGTTTGACAAGTTTTCCTTTTGCCATGTTGGCTACTGCCATTTTTTGGGGGGTGTATGTGGATGTATGTGTGTGTGTTGGTATTTAGTAGTAGACTTTTTTAATTTACTTTTTTTGTTTCAATTTTTTCAAACATGTGAAGTAACCTGACTTACCTAATTATATGGCTTGTCCTTTCCCTCTCCAGCTATTAAATATCAATACCACTTCAGCCATTTTCTAGTCTGTTATTTGACTTATTTAAGATTTCAACAACTAGTACCTAAGTATTTTGAATACTGGAATTAAACACATCTGACTGCACATTTTAAAAACCTCTTGTTTAAGATCCACTGACCTGTTGCTTCTCTACTTAAAGCTTGAATATTTGTCAGAATTATTAATTGTACTCAGCCTGATGATGATCCTAGTGGAATTTGAAAAAGAAAATAAAATAATTAAGCATTTCAGCCTTCTTGATAGCGATCACTGATAGCTTTCCTCCCTCTCTGGAATAGAAAATTGAGCCTTTCCTTGATTATTCTCTTATTACTAATGTACTTGTAGTTTTTGAGTTCTTCTTGCTAGTTACATTTCAGTTTGTTCTGAGTACTTGTGTGTCCTAGTTACACTCTGTTAGATTCAAGGGGGGTGGGAAGGAGAGGAGTGATAAAATCAAGATATTTGATAGATTTTAAATTAAGTTTTGTTTGGGTACGTTATAAATAGCATTTGTAATGAGGAAAGTTTGTTGTTTTGTTTGTGTTGTTTTTTTTTTTTTTTCTTTTTTTGAGGCATTTTTACTCCTGAACAGCATTTGCGGTTTTTGGAATTTTATAAGAAGCTTTCCACACTGGGTTTACAGCAGGAAAATGGGCATAATGATAATCAGCTACATTTGCAAACTCTGGAACAGGAAAAGAAATATATTTCAGTGAGGAAGAACTGTGCTTACAATTTTCCAGTAAGTAATATTAATTTAAGGTTTAATATTAATTTGTGGTGTGCATACGGTTCATCAAATAGGACTATACAAGTGATAGAGGAGTTATTCCCAAATTGTTCATTGTTAGCTAGATTTTAGCTCTTTCCTGCAAAGTTTCAGTTAGTGAGGCTGTCCAAAAGAGTTAGCAGGAAGTACTACTCTTTGCAGAGCCTCAGAAAATTATTGGCAAATTTTGACTGAGGAAATGTTCTAAGAGTTTACTGGTCTTATTCTTTCCTACACATTTCCTCCAAACACTTAGCACAAAGGATTTGGGAAAAGGTCTGTGAAACAGAGTCCCCAGTTTCAAACCACTTGAACCTACACTTTCACTTTCACTGCGTGTCACATCATTATCGGGAGCTGGAGATTGAAACTGGATGCTCAGGTTGATGTTTTAGTCATGTTCCTGCCTGAGCACAGAAAGTCTTTTCAATTTTATGTGAGGTCTTTAAATACACCAGTCATATTTCTGTAAATCTACTTTGTATTTTGACATTCTTCATTTGTATTCAATGAAAACATGTTTGTACCAAGAGCCAATTATTTTTTCTTCTGCCTTTTAAAGGCAAGCACACTGTATGTAAGTAGACATCTGTTAGTTTATTTGAGCAAAACTAAGGTATGAACAAACACAATCATATTGAAATTCAGATTCTTGCTTTGCTGCTTGCTAAAATGTTCTTTGTTTTTGAAGTATCCATTTGCAGGTTTTGCTAGAGTACAAAAACATTAACAATATTTATAAATCTGAAGTTTTATGTCTCATGGTTTTAGTCCTTACCGTCAGAAGAACAGTCTGCAGCATGTCTGAAAGATAAATAAATTTGGTCTAGTTCTCAACTCTGGATTTTGTCTGGTCCCTGCGTTTCAACAAGGCTAGCAAAACCTCCACACTTCCTCCTTAAAATAACAACCTGTTATCTCTCAAATTAATCTGATCATCTCTTCTAGTGTCATCCTTTAGCTGTGTAGTTCAAAAAGGACTTTATCCTTCCACAGGCCATGATTGTTTTTGTGGATCCAAAGAATTTCCATTTAGAACTTTATTCTATATTCTTCTGCCTTTGCCATGACCCCGAAGTTCCTGTCAGATATACCATGGCCATAAGCTTCTTTGAAGTAAGTCTGCAGTGGTTCTTTCTTACTGCTCACATGGGTTTATTTTATTTTGTTTTTGTCTTTAAACTTAGTTTGTTCAACCAAAATAAAGAGACTTGAGAAAATGTATTGAAATTACTTAGTTCATCAAGGGTGTTCAGTTCCTTCTAACCTCTGTATATAGCCCATATACACACACTGTTTTATTTAAGTTGTGTGACATTTAGCTACAAGAGATTATTGCTAGGTTAGATTGTAAGGAGCAAAAGCAAGAAGAAACTTTTGATGATCTAGTACCACAAACATAAATGTAGTAACTCTAATACTTGAAGTTTTTCAATAGTGCTAGAAAACAGACAAATGGGAGAAGGGAACTTCCTCCTTTTGTGCCTGAAAACCTTTAGAACTGTAGTTTCCTGGTGATGAGGAGGAATATTTATGTGGAACAAATCTAAATGAAATGTTCAATTTAATATGAAACTACTTGGAAATTTATGAAGATATAATATGTATTCTTATATTTCCATTCAGCTTATATAAATTCTACTCTGTTATTTTCATAAAATTTAAAAAATGTACAAATGCATAGGTAATATTAACTATATGGAGTGAAATCCAGAAATGAAAATACACTCTCCTGAATGTAGAAACCAGTCAAGGGAAATCTTCAATGTTTTCATATTCTCTCACTGAGAATCCTTGTTTATGTTTCATCTTTGAGCTCAGCTTTGATCCCATTTTTTTGCTGGGGAAATTGGAAAAATTAAGGAGTAAATTGGTAAATTAAGCAGTTTGATAAAAACATTTAAATGAATTGTAGAGAGAAAAATGGCTTCATTTCCACCATTGTAAGAAAGATGTATGGATTTCCAGTTCTCATTACCTATTGATGCCTTGTTTTAATGAATGATAGTCCAACATAATAGCTGAAATTGTAAAATTAGTATCTAATTCTACATAATATTTTGTTTTACTTGTATAACGCTATTAAGGTACTGCCTGAATATAAGGAAAGTATTTTAGCTCATTTATAAAAACCTGTAAAATTATACCTTGGTCTAAATGTACATTTAGTTCTCGTTGATTTAATTTTAACAGCTTAACTAGGCAACTGTGTGACAGACAAAAATGAGTAACTTACAGCACTCCCTGCTAGCTGGATTAGTTTCCAAAAAATAAAAGTCCTTGTAGCCATTTCCTTAAAGCTTCATCTTGATTGGAAGTAAGTTCTTATTTTCACTTGGCTTAAAAAAACATTCAAAAACAACATCTAAATATTTCTTGTGGCAAAAAAAAATCTCATTCCTCAAGTTTGTGTTATGCTTGCTCTAAAATCTTTTTAATGGAGGTGGACTGCTAGTGTTTTTTAAAAAATTACATGAGACTTATGAATCACATAAGTGGAAAGAAAAACCCAAAAAAAGTAAGGAGTGAAAGCTTCAGGTGGATGGTTGGGGAAACTTAAAATCCAGCACAGGCTAAGAAAATTTTGCATTTTATCTTCTGTAAATTAGACAGCAGGCTGACTCTTAACTCTCCTAATTTACAACATTTGAATATTCCACAAGGAAATTTCTAGCCTTGCAGTGCAGCTGAAAACATTTTTTGGGAAATGTGAAATAGAGTTAAATCTAAAAGCATGTTTCACAGTTAGATAATAGAGCTGTTTCTTGTCTCATCTTCTTTATATAAGCATATTTTTAGTGTGTTCTGTGGGAAAGTACACAACTTTAAGAAGCTGATATTAAACACTTTTTCTGTGTCTCTTCATGCTTGCTGTAAAGTAAGTAAGTGGTGTTGTGCCATAGAACTAAAGAATGTTTCATCTTGCTGTCTTACTGTCATTTTTTAGGTTGCTAAGCTTTTAAATTCTGATGTGTACACAATACATAAAGAACTGGTTACGCTATTACAGGATGAGTCACTGGAGGTAATACACTTTTATCAGAACTTTTTTTACTTGTTACATCGAGGCAGATTATCTTAATGTTTAATAACTCTTCACTGACACAGTAGAGTAACAATTTGAAATGATTAACAGCTTTTACTTCTATTGCACAGACTTTGCATAAAGATGCCAGCCTTCTGTGAATAAAAAGGAGGAAAATAGGAAGGTGTTTGAATTTAGAAAACACACAATAAATTTATTAGCTTTTAAAAATATTAATTATAAATAGTCGTAATTGTAAACTTTACACAAACTCTGAAAATCTTTGGGTTTGGTACTGTATTAAAATAATAGTTGTTAGGATTCAGGCTCTTTTGCTTTATTTTTATTGTCCAATTGAAGAAGAGATAAAGAAGTTGTGTATGGTTCAAAGATCAAGATTTACAGAAGGAGTTTTGGTACAAGGTAACTTGCATAGAACATGAATCAGTTATATTGCAGTTAACATAGTGAGACCTTTTTGGATGAAAAAAAGAGACACATTTATATTGGAGAAAAAGTCACCATTTCCTCTGATACCAGTTACTCCAGTAGTAAGTTAGACTAGTCCAGTTAGAAAACTTGTCTGATCACATAAAAATTGAGACCTGTTATGCTTATATTACTTACTGCATTAAAATATCAGTCATCAATGCAAGTAATCATTGCAACAAATCTCTGTGTTTTTTTCAACATGAGAGGGCAGTAACTTGCAAGGGGTCAGCCGGGATATGTTGGTGTGAGTTAAAAATGGAGTTGAATTCGTTTACAGAACTTTTCATGCAGTCTTTCTTTAATTAGGTGTTAGATGCCCTAGTAGGTCACCTTCCTGAAATCCTTGAACTAATGACTAATGGAGGAGAAAACAATGGATCAGAAAGCAAGGTGGGTATTCTCATGGGGTTTTTTAAATTTTCTTTCTAAATGAAGGGAGTAAGAAATTTCAGACAAATTTTGTAGGAAAAGGCTTTCATGATTAGTTTTTGCTTTGGACACATATGAAGTTTCTGTGTGGTTTGTTTTTTGATTGTTGACTTTACAAACCTTAACATTAAAAAAAATTGGAAAGATTAGAGTTAATATGAAAATTAACAGTTTATACATTTTTTTTCTAATTAACCACAGTTAGTGAAAACAAAACTTGGTTTTGTGGTAAGGGAGTGATAGTTAATACCTATTTTAAATCTTTTTCATATTGATGTATCAATTGCTCATGAGTGCCATTTTCAGGCTTCTGCTAGAAGGAAATCTATTTCTTGAAGTAATAGAAATGAATTAAGAGATCTGTACTCAGCTCCCACCTTTTCTAATTTAATTGTATGTGGCTCTGGATGATGGTTTATTCCATGACTTCTCACCTCTAAGATGGAACAGAAAGGATGCTGGTTTTGAGCATAATTCCTAAATGTATGGATAAATTGAGATATTGCAGCAGTATAAGAATTGAAGAAATTTATTTTCTTGTGCAGACAGAAGTCGACAGTGTACTTTAAACATTTGAATTTGTCAGATGTTTACAGTTGTAAATATATAGAACATACAGCAAATGCAATGCCAGGTGTGGCAGTCTGTTTCATTTTTCTTAATGCTACAGGGAATTTAACTGGGCTACTATAAATACTTTGCCTTTTACTGAGAAAAGGTGTATAATTCCTACTGAAATTAATTCCTACTGAAACTAATTAGGGGATTGAGAACAATAACTGCAAAGATTAAGAAGATAAGAGAGAAATGGGATTCATTTGGTTTGAGAAAGAGAATGCTGAGGAGAGGTGGCGTAATGGTCTTAATATCTGTAAAAGGGTGTTACAAAGAGAACAGTGTTTAGTTTTCCCGTGTCAGGAGAAGGGATTGGAGATGAAAGTGTATTTAGTTAGGTACTGAAATAGCTTTTGAATTAGTCTTCTCTTCTTATGTTGTTGTGCTTTACTTTTTAAGCATAGTGACAAGACACACAGCTTGAAATGTAAAATTATTGTTTATCTTCCTCTTTCTAGTTACTCTCTATTCCTGACTTGATTCCTGCATTAACAACAGCAGAACAGAGAGCAGCAACTTCTTTAAAATGGAGGACACATGAGAAGTTACTACAAAAATATGCATGTCTCCCTCATATCATATCAAGTGATCAGATCTATTACCGTTTTCTCCAAAGGATGTTGACAATCATTTTGACAAATGTGAGCCCACCTGTCGCTTTCTCATTTATTTTTATTTGTTAATGCAAGTTAAACCACTGAATATTTGCTATATGTAGTACTTCCTGTGTTGTATTAATCTTAAAGTACTATCCCTTTCATGTGGTGTATCAATCTGTGGCATTTTTCTATGAGGATTTTTGCTGAAAACTTGCCCCCATTTGAGGAAAAAAATTTGGATTGACAGTTTTCCTCCTGCCCAAGACTTCTTCCTTTCCTTGTGCTCATCATCAGTTTGTTTCTAGTTAAATCAAAACCTTTTCCTCTGAAATATGCCTTCTTTTTCCTGATTCCATACATTACATTGTGTTTGTTCTTTATGAAAGAACTCTGCATTTCTAAAATGAATTGTCATGTAGAGCTACTAGTCTGAAATTTTACTGAGTTAACTGTAGAATAAAACTGTTGTAAGAGAGAATGCTGTAAGTTGGGTTTTTTTAACACCTGCAATACAAAAGATGCCTTGCAAACAAGAAATATTTTAAGGTGCTTATAAAATACTTGAATCTGCAAGTTGGGCAGAAGGAATAAAGAAGCAGGTGTCTCATGAATTTGCCAGATGTCCTAATTCTCCCTTACATTATGACAATTATTTCAAAATTTATAAAGTTAGGCTACTTTTTTAGCTATTTCTTTTTCTAATTCTATGTATGTTTTTAGTCATACTCTTCCAGATATGTTTAATTGTGTTCCCTTTATTTCTTTCAAGAATGTCCTGCCAGTCCAAAAAGCAGCTGCTCGGACTCTCTGCGTTTATTTGCGCTACAATCGCAAACAGGAACAGAGACAGGAGGTTATTCAGAAACTGATAGAACGTAAGATGGGCTTTCCTCGATTACTGAGAAATTAAAGTCAGTTTTGACTGAAGATCTTTTTACAGTTACATTTTTTCAGTGTAATTTCCTTCCATCATTGGAGGGACTGTGCTTGGAAGACTTTCAGTTGCTCATATTATCACCAGCAAAATGTACTGTGCCCATGCGAGGAATGTGTCTGGAGCTTATATAAAGGGATTGGGGAAGAGGCAATGCAGAAACTGATAATATGCCAAGACCTCTCCAACCCTACTTCTTTCAGCCAAAATTACTAAGCTGCAGTTGCAGCAATATAAAAAGCAGAGTTCCTCTATAGAAGTAAAGTTCTCTGGAGGCTTCAGCAAAAAAAGTGCTGAATAAACCTCAGAAATTATTAATCAGTCACCTAAATTTTATGTTTTGGTGTATGCAATGTGTTTTAAACGTAGCTTAGAAGTTTTAACAGTTCCCATTAACATTCCTTAATGTTTACACAGTAATTTTGATACTCCTGTGACACGGTTTGAGAGGCATACAGGACTTTGTTTAACACAGTAGCTAGTTCACTTGCTCTTTTGCTTTTTCAAGTGCCCACTGACAGAATTAGCTTTTATAGGTAAAAAGAATTGAGATAAGCTGAGAAATTGTCTTTTGATGCCTGTGATTATCATCTTCAAGTCAAAGGTCAACCTGTAAAATGTTTTCTATCTGACATTGAAAACTTGACAGATAATATCTGCAAATTTTTATTTTTCAGAACTGGGCCAAGGAAAAAGTTACTGGAACAGACTTCGGTTTTTAGATACTTGCGAATTCATTATGGAACTGTTTTCAAAATCATTCTTTTGTAAATACTTCTTTTTACCTGTGCTTGAACTTACACATGACCCAGTGGCAAATGTCAGGTATGAAAAATATGTAGCAGTGTATAATATATTAAGAAATACTGTTAGAAGTTTCATGTTTTGCTTAAATAATGGGATGTGAGTAAAAACATAAAGAACCTTCAGAATGACCAGTATTAAAGATGCAAGGGAGTGTGGGAATGGTGCTAGAAAATTCCAGAAGCAGGGCAGTTCTGAGTGTTTGAGAGACTGATCAGAAGCACCGGGTTTGAGAGTGAAGGGAACAATAAGGCAGAGGAGAGCCAGCAATAGATGGGAAAAAAGTAATATTCTGTTTCATGGGTATAGAGAGAGAACACAACTTCAATCTTCATTAATTCCCATCCATTTCATCGTCACTATATGTAAAGTAAAATACTCAAGCAATTCTTTCAGTGGTCTGAACTAAACAACTTAGAACAGGTTTTACATTATGGAAAAGGGTATTTACTTCATTGTTAAGGAAAATTGAAAAACAATACAATAATATTAGGGA
Organism: Illadopsis cleaveri; assembly: GCA_013399915.1. Lineage (NCBI taxonomy): Eukaryota > Metazoa > Chordata > Aves > Passeriformes > Timaliidae > Illadopsis > Illadopsis cleaveri. The sequence continues at coordinate 388,592 of VXBB01015258.1, forward strand.
ATTTGATCTCTTACTCATTTTTATGCAGTGTTTTTCCTGTTATTTTTGCAGTAACTGTTTTTACTTCATTTTCTAAACAGATAGGGACCAAGCAGTCATTACAATTAAGAAAGTAGATTTTTTTTTGTCACATATTTTGTGTGATTTTATGTTTTTAATCTTGTTTCTGATATGTGTCATTCATGTTGTCATCATTAACATATCTGAACATCTAATATTAATGCTGCACAGAGATTTATGTAAGCTTAATTTGCACATACATGTGTGCACTCAGTAAGCTTTGCCACGTACTGTTTATTACTAAGTGAAACAGTTTAAATAGACACTGTGTTTAGTATAACTACCACATTTCAACTCAGCTGGATCCTAAAAATTAAAACATTTTGTATGGTGACCAACATTCATGTATTATGTCATTAAATTAAGAGGATTATATTAAAACAATAAACTAAATTTGTACATAGTCTGAAGTAGCTTATTCCTCTTTACAAATATTTTAATTAAAAGCTCTATGGATACAACATTACAATTTAATGGAAACTTGAACTAACTTGCAATCCCTTAACTGACATTAAAATTCATTTTGTCTTAATTCTTTTCTGGGTTGTTTTTGTACAAAAGAAATGCAGTGTCTCCAGTGGAGTGAAGTTTACAAGTTAGGCTTTGTTAGCTAGTGGTTTTAAAACAGACTTAACGAGATACTCTTCTGGATTTCTGCAGTGTGGTATAACTCTTGGTATATGGGAAATTGTGACTAGTTTGTGATTAAAATATGTTGAAGGTATAAAAATGGAAAAATTAATTTATATGAGAAATTTGTTTTGAATGTTTATAATCAGAGTAACCATGTCTGTCAAAGGATTGTCTCTGGTCCAAAGCCAGTTGACTCTGAGAGAATATACCCATGTATTGTTCTTGGTGTTTCTTTTAATCTATTTCTATAAATTAAAACTAGTCACTATTACATACTATTATATGTCTGATCACATGAAGGATTTTTTATTTCCTCAGTTGCATGAAATAATTTAATCTGCAGAATATTTTGGTGTTAATGAAATAAAAAGCAATGAACACATTTTTTGTATAAACAGTTTAAAAACAATGTCTCAGAATCAAGGGAATGAACCACAAAATTGTTTAGGTTTGAAAAGACATTTAAGATCATCAGGTCCAACCATTAGCCTAAGACTGCTAAGTCGACCACTAAACCATGTCCCTGAGCACCACATCTACATGTCTGTTTAATACCTCCAGTGATGGTGACTCCAGCACTGCCCTGGGCAGCCTGTTCCAGTGCTTCACAAACATTTTGTTAAAGAAATTATTCCTAATATCCAATTTAAGTCCCCCTGGAGCAACTTGAGACAATTTCCTCTTGTCTTATTGCTCGTTATTTGGGGGAAGAGACCAACCCAACAATACATCCTTTCAGGTGATTGTAAAGAGTGATAAGGTCTCCCCTGAGCCTCCTTTTCTCCAAACTAAACACCCCCAGCTCCCTCAGCCACTCCTCATCAGATTTATGCTCCAGACCCTTCCCCAGCTCCATTGCCCTTCTCTGGACATGCTCCAGCCCGTCAGTGTCTTTCTTGTAGTGATGGGCCCAGAACTGAACACAGGATTTGAGTTGTGACCTCACCAGTGCTGAGTATGGGGGGACAATCCCTGCCCTGGTCCTGCTGGCTGCATTAGAGCTGACACAGGCCAGGATGCCATTTGCCTTCTTGGCCACCTGGGCACACCTGGCTCATGTTCAGCTGCTGTCACCAGCACCCCCAGGTCCTTTTCCACCAGGCAGCTTTCCAGACACTCGGCCTCAAGTCTGTTGCACTGTGTGGGGTTGTTGTGAGTGACCCCAGTGCAGGACCTGTCACTTGACCTTGCTGAACAGCACAAGCAGGGGCAGACTCCAGACATAAAGAGGAAGATAAGGTAGGGGAAAGAAGGGCTTTCTTTTCTTCTTTTCAGCCTATCTGATACATTTTCATCCTTGCAGTTGTATGGAATTTCAGTAACATGATTTTTGGTGAGACTTGGGCTCCTTTGTACCAATGGATCAGATTTCCAGGATATTTAGGTAACTGATAAAGTCAGGTGTGCAAATCACTTAGAAAATCTGGAGGTCTCCTTAATTTTCTAGATTCAAACAAAAACTCAGGCAAACCAAATATCTTTATGGACTGTATTCGTGATCTGTAGAGACTTCTTGAAAACAGTATGTCTGACACATAAGCAGCAATCACTTCTGAAAAATAAGATACCTAACAATTATTTTGTGTCAAATGTAGCATGCAACTCATTGAGAATTAATAATATATATTAAACATCTGCATCAAAAAGTGAATATTTTGGTTTTTTGTTTGGGGTTTTTTTGTAGAATGAAGCTATGCTATTTGTTGCCAAAAGTCAAATCTACTCTGAAGATCCCCACTGATAAACATTTACTTCAGCAGTTGGAATTATGTATAAGGAAACTTCTGTGTCAAGAGAAAGACAAAGATGTCCTGACTATTGTGAAAAGAGTAAGCACTTTTCTTTTTAAGCAGCATTTAATCTTGGGTTTATCACTGAAAGTTCAGATTACTAAAGTTATGCTTTCTGTTGATTTTCTCAATATAAGAAAAGGAGAATAAAAATTCAATTGTCTATTATGTAATTTTGAACAATTAAAAGATGATGCAGTATAGTATATTCTGTGAAATTTAGTAGTGTTGATGTTTCCTTGGTTACTTATATTGCAGTTATTTTGTAGTGATTCAAATTCAGGATTTTGGCCTAATGACCATTTATGAAGAAATAGCAAATGACTAGAGAAAGATTGACTGTTGATTCTAGTAAAACTCATCAGATCTGTAAGACAGAGATATCTTGTTAGTCCATATATTTTACAATATACAGACAAAATATTACAAATGTGTTTTTAATGTGAATATTCAAAAAAGTACGTCTTTAAGCAATGCCCATGCTTAGTCTCAAATTTAGAAACCATGAAGTGAAATAGTTTAAGTAGGTGGCTTCATTGCAGGGCCAGTCTGCAGGAGAGAGACTGGGTGAACATCTATGTGGAACCTTCTGAGTTACAGATTCCTGAGTTACTTTGTTCAGTCCTGGTTCCTAAACCTGTGCTATAGCTATTCTTGCTGTGGTGCTTCCTTCAGTGTATTTTGATTTCCATATAGATATTCTGTGAATCTGTTCATTGTGTGTCTCAGCAGGGCTCTGAGAATACTCTCTGACAGTTTTAAACTGCATTTGTACCACAAAAATAAAAGCATAGGCTTCACATATTTAGGAAGAAAAGACATTTTTTTTACTTCAAAGTGTGGCAAGCCATTGAGTAATAATAAATAATGGTTTAATTTTCTTTGTAGACGGTATTAGAACTGGACAGAATGGAGATCTCCGTAGATGCTGTAAGTACTTACTAACTTCAATACTTATCAACTGCTCTTAGTTTCCATTTTCATGTAGTGATTTTTTATTTTTATTGATTTTATTTTGAAGTTTCAGAAAAGATTTTACGAAAATGATTTATTGGATCAAGAAAAACAGAAACAAGAACATCTCCTTTTGGAAATGGTATATTTTATCAGTACACTGTCATTATTTTTAAATAGTTTGTAGCTACATATTAGTGAGGCAATAATTTTAAGGTAGGGGAAATGCGTATTTTGGAGAGACTGGATAGGTTCATAATCTGTGTGTGGTTTCATTTTACGCTTTATAATAGGGTTAAGTCCTTCAATGTAACATGTAACTTTTTTTTCTTTACTACCTAAATTTTGCTGTATCAATGAGAAAGGCAAACTTGAGTTTCTTGAGAAATACTATGTATAACATGATAAACCAATCAGTGGAACACCTCAGAATTCATATATGGCTTCCCTAGGCAAAGAAATTAATCTCGTAACTTCTTTTGTCCCAATGAAGCCAAAGAATTCTTTGTGTGCCTATTAGCCAGGAAAAAGAGAAAAGCAAAAGGTGCAGTAGGCACTTTAGCACACAGCTTATATCTTCACCACATCTACACAAAGCCCAGATTAGACCACTGCAGTCCTCCTGTCTGGTGCCTCCCCTCCAGCCTGAGGTGGGAGAAGCTGAGCAGCTGATAGGATTCAGAAGATCCTAAAATTGTTAACATGGTTCCTCTGACTTGTAGTAAATGAACTTCCTTGTGATGAACCAGAAGAAATTCAAGACTGTCCCAAAAATATCATTGTTTCCTATGTTTATGGTCCACTTTGATGTCACTAGGTATTACTGCAGGTCAGTATGAGCAAATATACCTGACCTACAGACTTCCTGCCACTTCTCAAGCCAGTGCTTCAGCTTTGTTCTCAGGACCTGCATACACACACTCAAACACTTGAACTTATATCTAGCAGTCTTCAGGTAGATACAGTTAATGCTTTTATACTGTAAGTACTTGCCTGGTGCAAAATAGCCTCCAGTGTGCTCTGTGTTACTGAGTATATTACATATATTACATGGTATGATGACATCAGATTTTACCCTGTTTCTACAGCTATATTTAGAAAAGCACCTGAATTTTTATGATACAGGCCACTGATATGTGCAACCCTTCTGTATCACAAAGGCCTCATTAAGCATTGCCTGGGAGAGGCATGCTTTTGGGGAACCTGAGATGGGCACAGTGAATTGTGACATGCTGCAATCCCAAACAGATGAAGAGCCATTCAACCCACTTAAATGTATCTGAATGCTAAAGTTTTTAATACTGAATATGTTAGTAAGTTTCCTTAATTTTAGTAGCTGACTTTGTAGAAACTATTTTCTGGCAACCGTGACCTGAATTACTTAGCTCTTTCTTTTCTTGATTGGGTAGTAATTAGAACTACATGAAAAAAAATAGATTAGAGCAATTATGGTTCACTTAACAATTTTTATTATGAAAATAGTACAGAAAATAAACTAATATTGTGTAGTTTTTTGAAGTTGGAGTGATATTTATTCACCAAATGGAATATACTTTTAGGCTGGGTAGTATTACTGAAAGGCAAATAAATTCCATGAACCTGAACAATTTTACATAGTGGATTTTTTCACAAAGATTTATCAACTGTAGATGTTAATTTTAGATCTTTATAAGGTTTGAATATATGTGACACACCTTTAAATTTAAGAAAAACATTTTCATTGAATTTTATGAAATAAAAGTGTTTTGCTTGTTCTATTTTCAGAGTGTCTGTGTTACAGAAAATTTTTACATTGCCAGCTGCCAATGTCTGGTTTTGGTTTTTTTTGAATATAAGAAAAACCAAAAGCCAGGCATAATTTTAATTATAAGTTATAGATGTGAACTTCAACTCTGAGCTTTCTTCAGATTGCGGTTTTTAAATGAGATATTTAAAAATACTCTGTACCCTGATTTCTTTCTGCACTACTTAATTGGTTCTCTGGATAGTCATCAGGGATTGTACTATAAGCAGGAGAGAGTAGAAATGAAATGTTATTTGGAAACATAGTTTATTTACTTCTACCTGAGTAATATTAAATTTAATTAAATAATTAAAATTATTTATTCTTTTAGGAACAATTAGAAAAAGAGAAGCAGAAAAATGAAGGAAGATCTACAAATATTAATGATAAAATGTTTGAAAAGAAGCGTAAGTTTGCTTATTTGTGTACATGTTTATGCATGCTTTACTCTTCTACAAAGGTAGTAGAGAAAGGAGCAGGAAAGAGACACTTCATACAATAAATAGAGATCTAGAAATTGGAAATAAAAGTTGTTTCTATATATTTCTGAAGTTCTTTATGAAAATTGCCTCATATTATATATAATATATAATAATATATATGCTTTATTTTGCCTTTATGAATAAAATACATTACAGATTTAGTTCTCTATTATTTTTCACTTTGGGATATAATGAAAATACTTTTCTGTGGTACTTCTGAAGTGCTAGTTGCATTGTATTAGATGTTATTACTCTTTGCTCTGAGACTGTGATATGTTATATCCTCTCTTTTATATAAATTTAAGTTTTAAGAGGGAAGGGATTATACTAGATTTTTCTCTTTTTTTTTCTTTTTTCTTTTTTTTTTTTTTAGGTAGAGACAGTAAAACATCATCAGTGTTGGCAAAAAGTATCAATCTCTCTATTTCTGGAAGCTCTTCTGGTACATCAGCAGGTAAGAACAGTTCAAAAACTCACCTGGAACACTTGGATCTCACACCATCAGGTTAAACCCCAGCAAAGCTGCTGTTGACATCTGTGGACTGAAGTTTCACCTACTGCACAGAGGAAAAGATTCTTCTCCTAGAACTGAATGTATTTTCTATGGGTTTTAGTTTTCTTTTGCTCTGTAGTATATAAATAATGAACTAAGGTTTATTTCTTTAAATTGAAGTATTTAAATCATCTGCTTCCTTCATTTACCATAGGTTGACAGAAAAATGTATTTTAAAGTGTTCTTAATTACTGAGGAAATGCAATATTCGTATTCAAAAATGTTCTTTGTAATTTTAGGCAAAGAAGAAAAAAAATCCAAGCTGGTTCGAAGCCAATCTTTCAGTACACAAGTACTGCATCCAAAATACAGCAACATAGACAAGTGTCCTAAGTATCTTTATAATCTTCATTGCTTACCTCATAGTCAAATGTTTGCTAATAGCTCTTATGAAATTAATGCTCATGGATCTCTGAAAGTAGTGATGTGCTCACTGAATTGTGACTTATATTTTCAGCTTTTCTGTTTAATTGATTACCTGAGGGAAGAAATACCATCTAAGGCATGCTGAAGCCTAGAAAAGGTTATGAATTCCTTTTAAGTTAATATGCCACCTTTTATCATATATTAAAATAATTTTCAGTATGAATTGGTGAATCTAATTTCGTACATTTCTTAAAGAAATTTCAGCATAACTTTCTCATTTAATTTTTCATATAAACTCAGAAATAACCTCCAGTAGTATTAAACAGCAGGATGATACAATTGAGAGGAACACTTTCGGAAATAACCAACTTGGTTTTGTTTGGTTTTTTTAAAGTAAAAGTTCTGCTACAGGATATACATCAGCAGTACCAGGAATGGGAAAAAGTTGTATGTTATCCTTTAGTGGTAAGTAGGTTATTGTAATTCAGTTTTTTTGTGTGGGTGTTGAAGATACAGGCCCAATTAGACAAGCATACTCTAAGATGTCATTCTCCTAAAGAAAGCAGAATAATAGATATCCAATACTTTTGGACATTTAACTTCTAGTCTAGTACGTGTATTTTTCAGATTTTTTTTTTTACACATTTTTTAAAATTTATATTTAAAAATAGTAAAAATAAACTGAGTTTGTCATGTCCTGGTTGGAATTTCAGATATCATTAAAAGGTTGGGTTTTGAGGGGAATGAATATTATGTAAAACTTCTACTGAATTAAGAGAGAGAAACTACTGTTTGCAGTCCATTAAATTTTAAAGAGTTTGGATGATTAAAAATAAGATTGAGATGAATGGCTTCCTAGCGAAATCTGTCTTTCCATTCACCAGTTGGCACTAGGCAATTAAATTACATTAAATAGCTAAATTTTAAGCAGCTAAAGATTGGCCCAAGAAATCACACTCTTTACATACATTAAATGTATTAATATTTTCTTTGAGAATGTGTATTCCAGTTATTGAGTGAGCCTTTTTCATAAAAATACTTGAAGAAATGTTAAGTAGAAACCATTCCATTAAGATTTTGGATTAGTGCCATAGGAAATGTGCCACTATTGCCACAGGAAAAACAGCTCATTCTGTTTACTTTCTGTGCACTCTTTTCAACCAAAATTCTTTGTCTGAGCTGCACCTCTGTGTTTCAGATGATTCATTCCGGACTCATTCTGCTGGGAATAGTGGGAATGCTGCCTTCCCTTCTAGTTGTTCTCGCAACTTATTCAACACAGCTGACCAAAAAAGCAATGGAAATAAGGAGAGTCAGTCCCGAAGGATGAGCATGTAAGTTGTTGACAAGATGTTAAACTGAGCCTAGGGGTAACATTTTTCAAAGGGAACTCAAAAGAGCCATTTAAAATTAGGCCTGTATTTAATATACTTCACACCGATTTTGATATACTAAAATAGCAGGGTAGAAATGTGATGTATGCAATTATAAGTATTTCTAAGATGGCATTACCTTCTAATTAGTCCTTCACATTGTTTCTCCTGCATATATTTGCACTCAGCTGGTACATAATTGAGAGGGTGGAATGGGACAAAGTGAAGATTAGTGCCTTTGATATGTAATAACTACAGTCACAGTGATTTAGCTGCCTGTAGTTGGAGAAACAGAAGTATTTTTAGACTACTTAGTTTTTCATTTTCCTTATTTTTGTGGACTTATATATGTTTGTGTATCATTATATAACAACTCTGTGATGAATCTTGAGACTTAGGATGAACTGGTACTGGTACTTGTTAGTAATGCTGCCTTCTTTGCCTTACCGTAGCCATTTAAAAAAACCAAAAATTCAATGCCAGGCATCTCCCTCAGGCTGCTTTCCTTTAAACATCAGCCTATACTGTTCAGCATTTTGCAAGAACAAAATCAAAGATGTATTTTTTGCTCCTGTGCTAAAACTGTAAGTCATAGAAAATCACTGTGGCATACACTCACCCAAATCTCTGTAGACTCTAGCAGCAAATCCCTTGCAGATTCCTTTTACACTATAACTAAATTACTGTCATTGGACTAGCTGTAATTTTGTGGGCTCAAACTGAGACTTTTCTGTGCTGGCAGAGATTTGCATTCTTAGCCAAGGCAGAATGGAGAAAGGGAAGGAGCCAGCTACTGCAAGAAAGGGAATCTGGGGTAGTAGACTTCAGTGTAACAGAAACTACAACTGGAAACTAAGATAGGAAAGAGGAAGCATCTTATACTGGTTTGCCAGGTACAAAGAAGCAACAATAGTGATGGTCTGTTTTGGTAAATTAAATGTCTGTATGAACATATTTTTCCACTTCTGTATTTTCAGTTTCCTTTAAAAAGCAAACCAAAACATCTCCCCAGCTTTACTCAGGATTTTAAGTTAATAAAATTACTAATTGTAAAATAAAGTACTCAAAAGTTTAACAAAAAAGGAATTTCTCAGGGCAGTATTCATTTATTTCCTTGTGTAACTGATTTTTTTTTCTGCTGGAGTTCTACCATCTTCACTGTACAAGATAAATTGTTTTCTAGAATGAACTCAAGCTTACATAGTGACCTGTAGTTTTTAAAACTTCTTTTATTTTGTAGAGAAGGTTGGAAGATGTGTTGTGAATGCAAATGGACTGATTGTTTGAGTTAGTGGTTTCACAGGAATAGTATTTTAAGGTGCCAAATCACTTTGCCCTCTGTCCCTGTCTTTGCCAGTGTCTAATGGCTTCTCTTAGTACTACCCACAGTTCTTCAGACTTTTTATAGGGGATCATTAGGGGGTCACTTATTTCAAAGTGCACCATTTCAGAATCAGCAGCTAGATTAGTAGACATGCTGACATTTTCAGCTATCTATAAAGTAAATGGGGCATTTATCTTGAGAACATAAAATGTCATGGACTGCTACATAGTTTCAAAAATTAGGTGTGCTCAAAACCTTATTTTCTTTCACCCTAATCACTGTATGCCTCTTTTCCTCACTTTAAAACCAGAAAATTAGTTCAAATGTTGTAAATATTTTTAGCAATCTATAGAAATTCCAATTATTTGCTGTCCCACAAGGATTTAATTAATGAATTAATATTCACAAAGCAGTGCGGTGCAAAGGTTAGTTAGACATATATTTTACATCACATAAAATGTTTCCAAATTTCAAAGGGTTTTCTATCTTTCATTTAAAATAAAACTGATATCTTTTGTTTAAATACAGAGGGACAGGAAAAGGCTCACACAGAGCAGTTTGCAATTTTGCCTTCAGGCAGGAGAGTGGAACGTAAGAAACACAGCATCAAGTCTCTGGGTACCATTCCCAAACGAATACCTTAAGAGCAGAGTATTTGAAAGTAGGTATCTGATCAAACACAATGGTCTGGGTGCTTTGTCTGGTCAGAAAGTCCCTGAACTGCATAGGATCAGAAGATAAAGAGGATATACCAGGGGAAGAAAAACATTTTTGAGGAACGAAGAGCAAGTTAGGATGTCCTACATTTAGTTCTGAGTAAGAGTTTTAGTGTTCTGTGTTCTTATGGGAAAAGACATCTCTCAAGGTGGTCTGATGTCTGCTGTGCTGTAGATTCAACTTCTCTTTTCTAAACTGACCCAATATTTCACTGTTTTCATAAAAAATGAAGCAGCTCTATAAGGAGATATTAAGAGAGACAAATACAGGAATGTTTGATGGTAAATGCATTCAATCACAGATATGTTTGGCTGTACTTTTTATCTTTCTTTTACTCAGGAAGTCAGGCCTGGTGCTAAATACATGCACACTTAAAAAACAAACAAACTAAAAAAACAACAAAAATATCCGTTTCAAGAAAGCATTATTTTCTAAGTTGAATGGTGGAAAAAATGGATATCCAAATATATAAGCAGCTGACAGAAATTACTCTGAGAGAAGAATTTGACAATTGGACAGTAAGAAGTACAATTATAGATGCTCATCAATGAGCATCACATTCGGTGGACTGACTAAGGCAGAAAACTCGCTGGGGTGAGAAAATAATAATTGGATATTTTTTAGACTGTATCATCATGCAGATTTACATATGTGCTGGTTAAAATTTGCACTGACCATCTCAGTTCTGGCAAGACCTAACTTTTAGTTTGCTGGCTCTGCAACTTGAATAAGGTAACTTCTAATATGTTTCTTTTTCTAAGTAATTATGTGGATGTCTTTTCTTACCATGCTCATGCATTCAAACATTAAGTTTGAACTATTTTATAAGGGTGTGCCAATTAAAGTTTTAACTCTTTTTGAAAATAACATAGGTGCAAGAAAAAAAATAGTAAATCATGATCCAGTGCTCACAAGCAGGTGTCAGGAAAGTATTGTTTTAGTGTAGGTGTCAGTTGCTAGGTCTTAGGTAATACTTAGGCCAGGATTATGCTAAAGCAGCACCTGTATAACTTAATGGGGGAATCACAAAAGAGATGACTACCTGCTTTAAGTACCTGATGGAATAGGAAAGAATCAGAAAGAGCATTGGTTGAGTACTTTGTCCCACAAGAGATCTTAATATGCAGAGCAGAGAAGTTTTTCTGACTTCCTGTTGAAGAGTTGCCAATTAGATAATGAATCATCCTAGTGCAGACATTGACATAAATCATGAACACTGTGTTCTGTCAAGCAGTCCAATCTTGTATCATTATCCTATGTAGCTTTATTATATTCTTTTGAATGTTTTCAGCTTTATGAGATAAAGCTTTATGAGAATAAGATGTTTTGTTTGAGTTTATAATGCTGTAATATGACTGCAAATGTTCAGCATGCAATTGTTTAAAACTATTTAGAAACTTTTTAGGTTCGTCAATGAATATATCCACTTTATAGATAGCATTTAAGTATTTTGCATCTTGCCTATAGACATACAGATATTGGCTGATTTTATTTCACTTTGAATCAAAACTTCCTTCAAGGATGTGTGGTACAGGTTTTCCATCTTGTAAAAAGTGGGAGTAGATTTATTGTTGCATAAAAATTAATTTTCTAATTTATCATTAGAAATTTCTAATTTATTATTAGAAAGTTAAATTTTATGCAACAATAAATCTAAATAAATACCAGTATTTTATAAGATGTCCACATCTCTAAGACATCCAGTTTGGTGCATGACCATGATGTACCTGTTACATGTTTCAGATAAGTATTTTAAAGTAATGTCTTTCATCCAGTCATATAAGTGCTTAGAAAGTGAAGCACAATATGAAATGGTTCTGCCACTGATCTGCCACACTTTAGGTTGGTTACTTACAGCTTTTATTCATGTTTTCATCATGACATTTAAGATGCTGGAAGTTCCGAGTTCCAGTGGGACTGGCATGTGTTTTGCATCCCATTTCTATGATGAGGCTAGTAGGTATCCTGACACTGATACATTATCATAAAATATATGAAGTTTTTAAATATTTGGCAGTTTTAGAACAGTTAAACAGAACAATATGTTGTGTTATTTGTAAATGATACTGTAAAACATTGATGCAAATTAGTATTTCCAAGAGTTCTAAAAGTTATGCCTCATTCTTTGAAATATTTCTGATACAAATAGTTGTTAATTGACACAGCTACAACTCTTTGAAATTGAAAAACAGTATATCTAAAGATTAAAAAATTAAGGCATGAAAAATCCAGAAATTACCCAAATGACCTTCAGTCAACAGAACACCTAGAAATCACAGTGTAATGTGCCAGACTTTTGGCACTTTTTGTAGCCGTGACTAGACTGCTTGTACCACCTTAACCAGCTCACTCAGAAAGATCTCTGCAAGACCTTCTGTAGACAACTTCATGGAGAACTTCACCATTCTTGAGAAGAATGCCCTCAGAATATGTCCATTTGGCTTTTTCAGTGGGTGCAATAGAGCAGCTTGTAGTTTTTAAGTACAGCAGCTAAGTGTTATATTAAAATGTTGTGCACAATGGCAGTTTGATATGTTATGTAATGTAATATTATGTTACGTAATATAATAATGTAGTAACAACATATTATATGGATTTCTTCTTTTGCATGAAAGAAAAAACAGAAAATCAAATTCCTAGATCATCTGACAGAAAAATGAGAGAACCAGAGACTAGAGGAAGCAACGTTCTGATGGGACAAGGTGGGAGAAGCATATGAGACTCTCTAATGCTTGGACTGAATAAAATGCATCCTGCAATGTTAAAAGTTTAAAATAAATCTTCTAAATAAAATTCCAAGCTGTAAAATATGTTCTGATAAACACTGTAATGGTTGCAGAATTCTAACATCATTGTGAAATGATATGAAATATAACTTCATCTATGTGCTCTTAACTGCTGCAGCTAAGGAGAAGATTTTGTTTTCTTCAGTTATGCCTTTATAGTTTGAAGTCTTGGATTTAGAATGCACATACCCATTATTTAATTGGCTTATTTACAATCTTAGCGACTCTTAGCTCCCATATTTTAAGCAAGAAATAGAAGGATTGTTATGAATATGAAAAAGTAATCCCACATTTTAAAGAATTTGAAAACCTAGTTTAAGACCAAAGTCCAGAACCATTGATCAGTCTATTAAAAACATAGACTTTTGAAGCATTGTGCTGTGAATTTGGAATTAATGCTTTTAAAAGTGCTAAGTTCATAAAAATTCTGTGTAAGTTTCAAAGCAATCTAAAAACAAATGTCTCCAGATGATGTAAAAAAGTTTTATTTCGTAAGTTTTGTTGTATACATACTTGTTTTAATTTTAGTATTTCAAATTGTATTTTCACTCTAATAATTCATAATAATGAATCTAGTTTTTAATCAGCTGCTATGGCAAGCTGTCATGGTTCAGTGATGTCATCTGCATTTGTTTGTATTAATGCTAATATTTCTATCAAAATTTATGTGAAAAACATGCAATCATATTTTGAAAAGTTCTATTTATGCCAATACTTGAGAGAGAGATTATGAAGCTATTATCAGCTTCTCTTTCAAAATGGAGGCAGCATAAATATATTGATATCAGAAATATATGGTTTTTAAAATTTATTGGTGTATGATAAAGATGATCTGGTCTGTGTATGCATATGTGTGTGTGGTTACTTTTTATAATGTAAAAACCTGAATGATGATTTACTCAAAAATAAAACCTAGGACAATGCTGTACATGCATGTTCTTGAAAAAAAAATTTCTCAGGGCATCTTTTATAACTAAAATAAATAAAAGCACTTACCTATGGAGGGTAATAATGCTGGATGTATGCTGTCTGTGTGAAACAAAAAGTTTCTTTGGATTAAGCACTGTCTGAATTCTTAAGCTTCCTACACCACAGTTGGATTTAGCTGTATTCTCTGTCTTAAGTCACAGGTATTGTTTGGGTTCTGTGGAAATACTTAGTTTTTCAGTTTCTGCAGCCTGGCATAGGATCTTGTAAATCACAAATTTCTTTAAAAGCTTATTCGAGTTTTATGATGTTTAACATTCAGTATTGATGTGGGTGTACAGATGACCTGGGCTGGCTCCTCCTGGGTTCTGCTTTTGGTTCTTTAATGCGAACAGATACTGCCAGTTCCCCAGCCATAGCTGACTCTATGGGCCAGCTACCTCTGCTCACCTGTGGGCCACAGGAGACTGCTCAGTCTGTTCTTAGGGACCAAATTCAGAAGATCAGTAGCCAGCTGCAGAACAGGACTCAAAACTATGTTTGCCCTTTTGATGCCTTTACTAGAGCAATGCAGAACAACCAGTAGATTCAGAAATTTGAAGCCCTTTCTCCCCTTAATAAGCATATAATGAGTTCTCTAAACAGTCTGTCTTTTGTTGGCTGTCACTGTCATTTTAAACTGATTAATGTATTTAATGCTGATAACACGTGCTCTACTCAATAACCCAAAATTCCTTCAATGTAATCTTTAAATGCTCTGTTTAGACTTTTTTTTGGACTGGACATTTTCCTTGTGCAATACCTCTGGTGTCTTGTGCATGTTTTTATAGTCCTTTGCACTACAGCCCTCCATCCAAGCAGTCTTTTTAGGGACAACTTACTTCTGGGTTAGTTCTGTTAAACAGCACCAATGCATTTGAACCCTTGAGAGCACTGCTAATACCTGCTGATCAGCTGTAGCTCTGTAATAACAGCTGGAGGTCAACTGTGCAGTGGAATTTGTTGGTTTTCATATAGACCAGTGGCAGGAAGGAGGGATTCTCTTTCTGGGTACATTTGTAATGCAGTCCAGAGTTAGGTTAGATGCATAGTCTTCACAGTCTTGTCAGATAGCAGAGCCTGCCTCCTAAGTCCTTTTGTGAGTGGTTTACATCAATATCTGGGCTGCTGTGTGCAGACACCAAATGGTAACTGAGGTGATTTTTAGAGATTTACCAGCTTTATCCTATAATGTATCTTTTTTATCTTCTCTAGCAAATGTATCTCTGTATGTTTACTGATGGACACCTGTGAAGTTCTTTGCCAATGAAATGATTTTCAAAAATCTTCTGCTCCTTTTTGGGCAATTATGTTGTGAAGGTTGTATGAGCAAGCAGATTAATGCTGAGATCTGTTAGTTGCATAAACCTGGAAGTGGCTTTTTGCATTGTTTCATACTTTATACATAGGACTTTGCTAATTAAAATCTATTAAATGTTAAGATCTGGTCATTCTGTTGGAAGCACTGCTCTACTTGAATAAAGGAAGTTGTGTTTAGATCATGGAAATATTTTTCTGAAACATCTTGGCGACACCTTTTGCATTTATTCTGTGAATAGATTTTTTCCACTTTAATGGAGGTATGATTTTTTCCTATTAAAATCTGCCTTAGTTCAGTTTTAAAGTCCTGTTACATATTTCACCCTGGTATCTAGGTGATATTATAGGTAGAAATTCTGGGTTTAGGTGAGGGCAAGCTTTGTGCTATGAAATAGTACAGGCCAGATTTTCCAAAATCAGAATAACTAAGTTATTTTTCAGAACTGTTTTGTTTTTAGTTCAAAGAATACTTTTAAGGCACATCATGTACTTTGAGAAAATGAGGTGATTTGATAGTCTGCATAAACGCTTTTAAAGAGGTCACACTGACAATGTAGACTTCATGATAGACTTATTTTCTACAGTAATAAAACAAAGATCTCTAGACAAAGAACATAAATTCTCTTTTAGGGCTTGATGCTGCTTCTGTTTTTATAACTGGCAAAATTCTGCTAACATTGAGGTCACTGGGTTCTTCAATCTCTGCAAGAGACGATAACATTGAAGAATCTGCTGTGTGTGGGAATGAGCTTCCTGGATATTTTGGTGTGTGAATGTCTGGAGCTTTTTATTCAGATTTATCACTAAAATATTAATTTTTGAAATATCACTTCTGTGATTGTTGGGTTTTCTGTTACCAGAGGTAGATTATATAAGTCACATTTTTGTTGCTTTGAGCCTTAATGAAGTTAGCTTGTTATGTGGCATTAATAAAATATTGCTAGGATGACCTAGTGTTAGCTGGAGAGACAAAACAGGTTTTCACATTTCACATTTCAGTGTCTTTTTTATTCTAAAATAAATTAAGAAAAATAAAGCCTCTTACATACCAAAGAACAGAAACTATTACCTTTATTCACATTTCTGTTGGATCAACCACCCTGCCAATGAACAGTAATGTTTTAAAAGTTTCTTCAAAAATCATGAAAAGGAATGGTCGGTCCACTTTGATGACAGGAGGCACCGTGAATGCAGTTATTTCTGACCCACTTGCTGCTGCAGCCTCAGTTCCTTCTTCATCCACTTCAATAACTGCCTTTTGCACAACCTGAAGTGCAAGGTAGAAATAAATATGTGACAGAAGAAAATACTAACATGAAGAGTGTTTTTCCAGGTGAAGGCATTCAGTTGTAGTAGGCTTCTGTTAAGGATTAAAAATGAGCAGTTCAGTACAATCTACCTGTGTTATGCTGGCAGACCCCTGTGCTGTCTGCTTCAGCTGCAGAGGAGTCAGCACAGCCATGATGCCCACAGTGCTCACAGTGTGGATGCTGGTTCAGGACTCATTGCACTTTTCCACATTTCTGAGCACAGACCTCACTCAGAGATTGGGGGTTTTGCATGAAGCAACCATTGCATTTGTGTAGAGTGCTCCTCTGACACCGAACTCTGCAAAGGAGTTTCTCAGTTGTAGAAAATGTGTTTTTGCCAGTCACAAACACTGACTGGCTGGATATGTCATTCACAGCTGATTTTGTGAGAGCGTAGGGAAATGCACCAATCTTCGCTTTCCCCCCAGTATATTTCTAATTTGTACATTTGGTAGCACAGACTAAATATGCAGAGCAATGAGATACAGTCCTGGACTGGTTTGAAGATTTTCCTTTCCCACTGAAATTGCAGCCTGGCAGTATCTGATTTTTCATTTTTTCATCTTTTCATATTTTCCATTTTGTACTTTCAGCCTGCTTATACCTCTGAATGCTTCTTCTGTGTTAATGTCTGTATTGGTGAACTGCCTGGTCATCTAGTGGATTTCCAGCTCCTAAACTCCTAACTCTAGGAAATACTTATGTGAAAACAGTTGAAGGACTTCACCAGTGTTGAGCTTTCTGCTACATATTCTTAAATAATATATTTGTCTTTTACAATTCACAGGGACAGGATGCTCCTCTGGCACTTTGTAGCTGATGCACATATTGCTTCTAATATCAGTTAGCAGCTCCTGTTAAAGTGTGATTTTTCCATAACACAATAGAGTTAACTGCTGAGAATCAGCATGAAAGTTACATGATCAAGAGGAAGGGAGAAAAGTGCTGCAGATTGCCATTATATTTCCCAACAGTGAAACAGTTCATACCAAACTGAAAATCACTGCAATTTTATCCATTAAATATTTATTCTTTGGATGTTACATCTTCCCAGAAAGGTTGTTTTGTTAAGCCCTGCAGTTTTGAAAACCTGTAAGTCAAGCATGAGAGTTTTTGAAACTCGTATAGAAGTGTTAATTATACCACCCTGTTAACTGGCTAATCACAAAGGCTTCTACAAGGATTTGGTGTAGGGAGACTTGCAAGAGCAGCACCAGAAGGATTCTTTCTCAGAGAGTACAAATACCCAAAGGGAGGGTGCAAAGAAGGTGGGGCCAGGCTCATCAGTGGTGCCCAGTGACAGGACCAGAGGAGTGGGCACCAACTGAAACACAGAAGGTTTGCTCTGAACATCAGGGAATGCTTTTTCATGTGAGGGTGACTGAGCACTGGCACATGTTGCCCAGAAATACTGTGGATTCTTCCTCTTTGGAGATATTCAAAAGCTGTCTGGAGATGGACCTCAGCAACTTGCTCTAAGTGACCCTGCTGGAGCAGGGGAGTTGGGCCAGGTGACCTTCAGAGGTCTCTTCCAACCTTAACCATTCTGTGATTCTGGCAAGCCTCTCCTGGAGTTACCGTCCTGGATTGTCAGTGCCATACAACCCTCCACAGCCACAAGCAGTTGCATGCTACAGTTTCCTTACATAAGTTTATAAAGCTGTGTTTTTAAATCCTGTGCCAGATTAATTTTATTTGGATCTTGTTTATAAATTCATCTTGTTTCAGAATTTTTTATTACTTTTACTGTAATGTATGAATTTATATTTATAATTAATTGCTTTTCATCTTGTTCCCACACAATCCATTCTTGTGGGCACAGGTATCTCTGTGTGTTATGTCTTTCATCTCCTTTCTTTGACCATCCCTTTTAATTTCCTATTATCAGCAAATTGTCTTTTTTATAGACCAGCTGTTTCTTTTTCATAAGACATCTCTGGTGACATAGACCTATTCCTTCTTGATATTGATGCGATTGACAAGTCCTTTGTGTTCCATTCTCTTCTGCTTCTCATTCTGCCTCTTGTTTTTATCAGTCTTCTGAAATTCATCCATGCTTTCCCTTAAACAGTGGTACAAAATATCCCCTCCTGCTCCTCTTTTTCCATGGGGCTGTGTTCCTGTCTTCTTGCCCGTTCACTGCCTTTGCCTTTTACCTATTTAAAGGTTCTTTAAAAGTTTCAGCTTACAAAGTGGAACATCTGTGTGGGTTGGAGTACAACTACATTGTGCCAATCTTTTGCTGTGAGATTCCATGGAAGAGAAATGCAGAAAGAATGCAGAAAATATGCAGAAAGAAAAGTAGGAGTGCTTTGCCTGCTCTTCCTCACTAACCTTTGTGAGATTTTATTATTTAAACTTTCTAAGGTTCTTTATTTTTGAGAAGTATACCTGTCTCTGAACTGTGTATGAGGAGTTCTTTCCTTGAATTTCCTTCCTTGCCCTGGCTTTTGCCATTTGACTGTCATTTACAATGTCTTTCTTGTTCACAGTTTTTGTGACATCGTGCTCATTTCCTGCCATCCATATTCCTCTTGAGGCAGAGCTTTTCTCTGGTGATAGGTTATCTTTGGGAGGTGTTGAGCCCCTATATGATGTCACTGCCCCTTACCTCTACATACCTCTGACTTGAGGTGGGATCCATCCTGATTAAGGTGTGTAGATTGCATAGACCTGGCAGATGATAGCACTAATACTTCACTATTAATGTCCCTATAAATTTGTATGACCATCTTGGCTGGGCCATCTATATACTACTATAATCCAAAGAGCAAATCATTTTAGTAGGCTTACCTGTGAAACTGCTACATATTCGTGATCTGTCAGATGACTAAGATCTGCTGAACGTGTGAAGAGCTTTTTAATTCCGAGACCTTGAAGCAGTTTCTTCATTTTGTATTTTTGCTCTAGTTTAAACTTTGGAAATGAAATATCCACTTTTCTGTTAAAAAAAAAATTCAATGCAAACAGTAGGTCACTTGACTGCTGAAATGCACACTACTCAGGAATTAAGCTTTACACAGAAAAAAAAGGGACAAAAACTGAAGAGTCTCTGCTGGAATTTAGGTTGGCAGAAAATAATTTCTAACCAGTTGACTGCCAGTGATGCTATAAATAATTTCCTTCTCTGTATAAATACTTCCACCAGCAGTTACAGTGTCCTGATACCAGGGCGACACACTAATTTATTGACTAGTGAAAAGAATTGTCACTTCAGGAACTTCATTTCACAAGAATCATTTGGGTTTACATTTTTATATTCAAATTTATCAATTCCTCTGAGTTTCCCCTGATCAGAAATGTTTAATAAATGTCTAGAATTAGGGTAGATTTTGCTTGGCAGTACTAAATTTAAGGAGAGAGGCAACCTAAGGAAGAATATGGAAAGACTCATGCCCTCACCGAGACATTTTCAACTGAGATAAGCCAAAATTTTGTCCTCTTGGAGTCAAAACTTTCAAACTCTGTCAAGACTCTGTAGATACCTCTTGCCACAGAGATGCTACCAAGGGAAAAGTATAAGGAAGACCAGCTATACTTTGCTGGGCTTTACTGCTTTGGTACAGTAAACATCAAAGACATTAGGGCCCCATGAGTGTCAAACAATACCTGGTTTTCATGTTTCCAAGCCAGGATTCCACAAGCTCTGTAGTCAAATGGTCTTCAATTGAAATGTAGTCTCCTTCTTTTTCTGGGATGACAACCAGCATGTGGGCATTCCCTTTGTAAGGTATCTTTATCACAGTGCATCTTAAGTTCTCATCAAAAGTTGAATTAATTTTATCTGACTTGAACATCATGGGTACCTGTACACTTCTGTATTTGTTTATGTGGAAAGTCTCCATTTCTGTGAATTTGGAATTAAATGGATAGACCCACTTGCCTGAGGAAAGAAAGAAATTAAATAATTATGTGTGTTTAGATTTGTTCAGAAAAATGTTCTAAAAAGTTAAAAAAACTATAGGATATTTTCTGAATCTAGTTGAAGTGGCTGTCAGTTATATCTGAGATAAGTGGATGACAATTTCAGTATACTTTATGTTTCTTGTACATAATTTTTTTACAGCAAAAACCCCAAATAGTCCACAAAATAAACTGCTTCATTTGCACAGAAAGAAGGAAAATATTTTTCTCAGGTTGGCTAGTTGCCACTCAAGTTCAGAATTTATTTTCTCTTTGTTTTATAAATGCCTGGTGAGCATTTGACTTTTCCTAACATGTAACCTTCTCTGAATTTCTTCACCAGCTGTTCAGTATCCTGTATTTAATTTGATTATCCAGTATTTTGGATAGGGATTCATTGACCTCTCCATGGAATGGTTTCTGCACATCACTGTTATTTTTTTCCCTCCCCCTGTAAGGTAATATAATGGGGTACTTGACTTCCTTTGGGGCAGATGATTATTGTTGGAAATAGAGAAAATATTTTTATTTCGATAATTTTGTGTACTGTGTTAAATCAGTCCATGATTTTATGCCCAGTAACCAGCATTGAAAACTATTGTGATTAAGACTTTTTCATTTTAATGGGTGAATGAAAACAAAACACTGTTTCATGTCATAAAGGGGAATAATTTGGAGATGTACTGAGATAGTTTGATGCAGGGCTTTTTGTTCTCTTTGAGACTCTATTGTGTGAAAGACAGCATATAAGAATTGTGGTTCCCTATCATGAAAAATAATTTTCTATTAAATAAGCTGAATAGAAAAAAGTAAACTTAGATAGATTCATAGAGAAAACAGGACATCTAAATTCATTTAAACTCCCCCTAATGTAGCTTAAATTAGGGTCTTGATTCTCCTAATAAATAATTATTCTGCAAAATAAAAACAGCAATTACCTTTAAAGACAACGTAGTCCACAAGCACCAGTTTATTATGGCGGTCCAGCTCTTCAAAAAGCCCTGGGATTTTTCCTTTGGTTGTTTTGTTAATGTTTTGATTGATGAAAAGTTTTGCTTGTGTTAAGTTTTCAAAGTCCACTTTGAGGAATTCCATATCAAAGTACTGCTTAGATAAATTCAAGAAGGACTCCTTGAGTCTGAAGTCCTTTTGAATAAAAGAAAAAATACCTTGCACGAGGAGAAATTCTTCATTCATTGTGATGTTACCTATCAGTTGTTTAAACAAAGCTGGTAAATGTTGGTGATCCACTCTGTCCTTCACAGCATGGAGGTTTAGACCTTTTACAATTTGTCTGTATGTTTCTCCTTTGGCTGCCATCATATAGACACTCATGAGAGCTGACACAGAAAGGGGAGAGATGATTACATTGTTATCATGTGTCATTGCAATTTTTCTGTAGAGGTTAAATCCAAAATTTGCAGTCTTTTCAGTGAAGTTGTGAAGAGTGAAGTCTTCAAAACCTCGATCTTCAAAACCTCGGTCTTCAAAAGGCTTAGAGATATTTTTGTGATGATACCACTCTTTGGAAGTACTGATGTTATTTCTTTCCAAGAAATTACTCTCTTTTTCCTCCTTTGGAAATTTAGGTTTGATATCAGCCTTGATGAATTCAAAACATATTTCACTTAAGAGAAGTATGGAGATTCCTGTTTTCATGTTGACATCCAGTAATGAGCTCTTTAGAGTTTTTTTTCCCTAGAAAAAAAGAAAGGCAACAAAATGACTTTTTAGTTTGTTCTTCCATTCACAGTGCAAAAGGTCATAGATACAGTGAAGTGGTCTTTTTGCATCTGCAGGGTATATACTCTAAACCTGGCCAACAAAATGTTCAGAGAAGACTAGGCAGATCTTACAGGATACCTCAGACAAACCTTAGCATCAGATATTGTGTAAATTTGCAAATGAAATGCACTTTGCAAGCATAAAGTGCAAATATGATTATCATCCATTAAAGCAATATATGAATTCTCTCCCGTACAGCAGTGTTGAATTGCACCTTACAGAAAAATTTTGAATGGCCACAATCTTTGGAGATGCATTTTCCCATTGTAAATTAAACAGGATATTCAAAACCACCAAACCTGCACAGATTCCTTTTGTATGGCAGTGGACAAAGGGATAAATGAGATTAAAAGATGCATTATATGGCCTGTCATTAAAGTAGTAAGGGATTCAACAGTCTAGAATCACATGACAATTGTTAACTACTCCTTTTTAGTTAAGGATCCGTAACAGCAAATTACGGTCATTGTATAATTTGTGATTTAGCATATGGAAAGCTGGTTTTATCCAATTTATTCAGAGTTCAGCTGAATTTCACAGTTGGCTGATTCAGGCTGTGGGAGTTAGTCCTGAAAAGGTATGTTGATGTGAATACTGAGGCTTTTGGGTGCCAAGTCACGAGGTGCTTTTGGCAGTCAGGTGCTGTGCTATTTTCTTTTGAGATAATAGGTCACGTTCTGTACTCTCTGCAACACAGATGGGCTGTCATGACTTAATCAGGAGGCAGTGAATTCGATGAATGTTATGCCTGCTCTCGAGTGCATGGCAGACAGAGAACAGAGCAAAATATGCAGCAAATATGTTGTGAATATTTTTTCTTTATTTTTCTTTCCCATTAACCCTTTGTTTATTTTTAATGAGATTCCCAGTGTCTGGATTTTCAGGACTGGAGCAGGGAAGGGGATGACTTGACTTCAGCTCCTGCCTTGCTGGTCAAGTGGTGCATGTGACTTCTGGAGTGCTGGGATACTCCCTGTCCCCTGGCAGGCTGAAGAAGTGCAGTTCAGAGCTATTGCAGTAACTGCTGAGCATTTTGCCTCTGTAGTGACCCACTTCTGTGGGAAGTAACAGAGGCACAAAGATCCTGTTCCTGCCGCAATGCTGCACCTGCCCTGGCAGTGAGGAAGAAGGTTCTTTCCTCTGGGAGTCATCCCTACTTTGAAGAAGCATCCTTGGACACTGCAGAGTCAGCTCTAGCGAAGAGGCAAGGATTGTAAAATTTTGCTTTTGATCATAATTAATCACAGGGAAAGGATTTTCTGCAGCAGCAGTCCCTCCCTCTAGAAGAGCACCAGGCCTAACTGCTCACCAAGCATTGCAGAGTGCAAGCTCTTCCTCATATTTTCTAGGCAGGATGCAATTCCTGCACAACATCTGGCAGTGTTGCATTTGGCAGACGTCACTGTTGCGTCTGTCTCTCTCTGGGAGGTCTGGGACAGTACTTGTCTCAAGTGGCCACCAGCTTCCCCCAGGAGATGTGAAGGGACTGACTGGGCAAAGTGCTGAGCTCCCTTCCAGAGGGCTCTGCCTTCCCAGCACAGATAGGTTTTGGATGGAAAAGGCAGGACAAATGCAGAAGCTCTTGTTTACAGGTTTATCCCATACTCTTCAACACTCAAGAAAAGATTTCTGAATCCTCAGGCAAACACACAGACAAATGCTACTGATTTGGGTGTAATGAATATAGGAATAAGAACCTTGCAGTTGCACTAAATAATCACTGCAAATCTGAGGTTACAAACATTTAAAGTTAACATTACAACAGCTGTATCATTCATCTTTATTAGTTAGATCATGTCCTTTAGAACTAGGAAAAACAGTTCTGGGAACAACAAAGTAGAATTTATGTACATTGTAGACTTGTATTTGTAGACCTGAGTGAAGCTTATTGCTAATTTTAGACAACTCACTTTATTTGTAGAGCAGACAGTTCATTAATAAATGTGTGTTAGAGCAAAGTGAACATTATTTCCATTTTAAGAAATATTTATTTTTAGTAATATCAATATCAAAGAAAGAAGCTTCTTGTGCAAATGCCTTTTTCTTCTGAAGGCATTAGAGCAAGAGAAAAATCAATTAGAAGCTTATTAAGGCCTACAACCATTTAAAACATCACACCTAGAGAATCATTGATAAACATATAAAATTGCATTATATAGATATATAATGTAATAAAATAATTTTTCTTTAAATGCTTCATATAAATCTTATCTTACCTATTAGGTAGCTCTTCTGTTACTTTTCTCAATCAGTTATGTTTAAAAATGAGATGAAGATGTCTGTCCCATTTAGAAGTTTTTGAACAAATATTTGCTCTTCCAAAGACTGATAATCTGGTTTTGTCCGTTATAAATTAACTGCTTTATAAACACTGAATATGTGTTTCCTATAAATGGCATAATAAGGGAGGGTTATATTCCAGTAAATATGTTGTCTTTCATGAGAAACCATAGAAAAATAAATTCTTTGCATTTAGCCCTTCAGCACCCTATCAAGATGTGGCCCCCCAGCATCCAATAGGCCATGAGAATTATTTTTCAGGCAGCCTCTGAGCTACTCAGGGGTGGAAGACATATCCAATCCTGCTTAAATGATCCCCTTACATAAAAGAATTTGTCAACATTCATCAAGGCAGGGGGAGCACGAGGGAGGGAGGGAGGGAGGGAGGGGGGGGGAGGGACCGAGAAGGTACAGAACATTTGTAGGGGAGTTACCAGTGCCCTTGCTGCAATTTGGCCACGCTTTGAGAGGAGAGGCCAGGGCTCCACTCCCTCTTTGAAGAGCGTGCCAAGTATTTGGTGACGTATCACTCTGCCAACATCAACTGCCTGATAACCACTGAGAGATGTTTCTCCCATAAAATACAAAGTGGGCCAAGCTGATAGTCCTGAAAAAGTTACACAGGGCTATGGGAGGCATTAATACATTTTTTGAATTTTCAGTTGGTCTTGCTTGAACAGGTTTGAAGGCTGGCTTTGGATCTTGAGCCTTATTAGTTGGGCAAGGCACATTCTTTAAGACAGTTCATTCAACAATTTCTGTAGCATGGGATGGTCTAAACTCTTCACTATTTTGATTGTTGGCCTAATTCCAGATAAAACATAAATGTAGAATTCCCTATCTTCCCCTCATGCTCTTAAATTATTTCCAAAAATACTCCCAAATGAAATAGAACACTTAATTTTTATTTGGATTGTAAAATAAAAATAGTTTGGCTTTAAAATGTGAGATAAGAGTACTAGTCTCTAATTCACCACTGAAATAAAAAAAATAAATATCATATGCAGTCTAAGTGGATGTGTTGGACATTTTAAAAAGCCCCAAAAGAATTAGGGCATCTAGGACTCAATTTTAAAAAAGGCTTTTAAAAAGGCTGATGAGTATTGCTTCTATAAGGTGTTTGCTTACAAAATGCAAGATGTGATTAGGGAGGGCTTAAGAACTGAATGTAGCTCCTCCATTGTCTAACCAGATTTGTACCCTTGTTGCAAGAACGCTATACTGGAGGGTAGTTGTGGGGTTTATAATCATAAGAAGTTCAACAGAGGGGTCACAGGCTCTAGCTTCTTAAATTCTTGTTGGTTTAAATTAATTAAAAATATTCTTCCTTTTAGAAGCAATCCCAGTCATAACAGGCCCCCAGTGCAGGCACTGTACTAAAGAATATGGGAAAATAAGATGGGGTTACGAACTGAAGGCCCTGCTCTAACATCAGGCAGTCTAGTCCCTAAACATGAAAAGCTCCACAGTGGATGCCCCAGTGACTTCAGAACTTCTGTTCTCTGTCCATGTGACTGGACTTTTTTTTCCTCTCCTTTCTAATCTGTATGTGTTTGTGGTTAATTCAGTTGGATTTGAAATTCAAATGTCTTCTCATCGCATGGAAGAAATTTGTATCTGATATAGTTGAACAAAGCTGCATTACTGTGGTGTGAACTGCATTATGGTCAGCTGCATTACTGTGGTGTGTCTATGAATCTCTGTGTCTTCTGGACACTGTGGTACTGTGGTTGTGGCCCAAAAGAAAATGCAAGGAAAACCTGATGGGCGCAGAGCCCGGCTTTTGTGCTCAGCAGAATCAGCAGTTATTTGCAATGACAGTAGCAAACAAGCCTCTTCCTCCTCGCACCAGGATGCTGACACATGTGGTCACTGCTGGAAGCTGAGTTAAGACACTCAATATTGATGCTTAATATTCAAAAGATTAAGGCTGTTTATAGATGGTACTGAAAAGAGGGGTTTGAAAAAATCTTAAAGTTTTTGAATCTATAGGATAAATCTTTGCTGGACTGCAAAGCCCATATCAATCCTGTTTCACCCAGAGGCAAAAGGAGGCTGTTATGAGATGTATTGGCTGTGTAACTGAGAGAATTTGTGAGTCTTCCTCTCTAGTTACTCACCAAGTCCTTGCTAGTTTTTTATGCCAGGTAACACCTTGCTGAGCATATTCACCATACACTATCGGGAGTAACGTATTCCTCCCACCAACTCCTATTTATATTGCCAGCTGCCCTTTGGATTCAACAGACCTTCTGAGCAGTTACACTCCACACAACATATGGGTAACACTCTGCCAAACTATGCATGTTCACAGAGTGATTTACTGGGAGAGGATTGCCAGTGTGTGACTCTGGCAGAATTGCACTTTTCCACAGTTTAGAACAAAACCATCTCTGAAACCAGAACAAGCAAGACCAATACAAGTGCACTGCTGCCCAGTCGCGTCTCTGCTGGGAGCTTGTGCCAGTGCTGAGGCTGGGCAGCAGCTGAGCTAAAGACTGTCTGTTCTCTAATAGACAACTGTTTTTGGATGCATATGCAACTCTGAAAAACTTGGCAATGATGATGTAGTCCAGGTTCTCACCTATCTGTTTGACAAAGCGCTGTGACTCTTGAGTACCTGGGGGTAGGTACTGCAGAGGCAGATGATTCAGCTGCTTCTTCCAAATAGAGAGTTTGTGTTGTAAGAATTCTTCCTTTTGCATTTCTTGTGGGGCTGGCAACACCTCTAATTCAGTGCTGCCTTTCCTCTTACTTAATTTCCTCAGTCAGTTTTAGGAAACCTTCTGTGACCATGAAGAAACCAGTCATCCTAATATTTGGGGTTTGGGGGCTTAGGTTCCCTGTGCTGACTATGATTCCTCCCAGTTATGATCTCCTTGGAACAGCAACAGTGGTTGCCTAAGTAATGCCTCTGCTCCACATGCCATGACCCATTTTAGCAGTTTGTAAGTTGACCACAGCTGAGATTGAAAGTGGGCTATGAGATATGGTAGGCATGGTTACACTACTGAGAGCAGGTTCCAGGAAGGAGACAGGTGGTTTAATTAATTGTATCTGTACCAGCTTCCCAATGAGAGATTTTTTGGAACTGGGTTTTTTGCCTTGCTCAAACAAGGTAGTAACTAAACAAATACATTTCACTCAAGGCCCTGCAAATTTCTGTCTCCAGCTAGTTGGTACCCATTTGGTTTCTCAAGGGCAGACACAGGGTATTTACAACTGTCTTGAAGGATCTAGGTGAAATCAGTCAGAAATACTGACCATACTGGAGACCAACTGAAAGTAAAAAGTGTTAAATCAGGAAAATACTTAGGCTGAATATGATCTAACCTCTTCCACATTTCTTAGACTAAACAAAATACCAGGAATAATTCAGGGGATGATTTGCATGGGATCTGTAGTTCTTCTGAAGTCTCACTGTGAAATTACTCATAACACATAAACTAACATGCTCCAACAGTCACAAAACAGCTCTTTATACAGTTTCCTGAACATACTTAGTTTGTCAGTGAGCTGCTTCATCAAGGTGACTGCTGCATCTCCCACTCCAAGGACACACAGCACAATTGAAATCATCGGGATGCAGCTGTGGCTCCAGGCCTACACTGTTTATAAGCTTGACCCCTTTTGTACAACTATGCCACTGTTCATGTGACAGGATTCCTGCAGTGAAAGCCTCTTTGGAAGGTTCCTATTCCTGCATGTCACCTGCAGTGGGATGGGTGTACTACTGTACAAGGAGGACAAAGCAGTAAAGCTGTAGTAGCTCATAAATAGGGCTGAAGTATCTCCATTGTGCTTTCAACTTCACAGTCAAGTGGTAAGTGTCCCTGAACACACAAATGAAAGTATAATTGTCTGTTAATAACACATCTTACTGTGGGATCTTTTATAGGAAATGCAAAAATGATGAAACACTGTAACACTGTTTCCAGAGAAGTACTATCAATTTTCAGTAAGAGGTAGAACAATCATCCATGATGTATAATGGAAGTAGCACAGACCCTGTTTTTTTTCCAGGGGATGGAATAAATGATCTTTTAAAGTTCCTAGCCTTGTTTCCTGTGATTTTCTGTGAAACAATGAAAAATTTTAATTCACAATTATTTATTTATCCTCCATTTTTACCTGCAAGTATTGAAGAGCTCTAGAAAGGGCTGGCTGGTGTTTGCCGAGTCCCCATGGAGCCAGCAGGTGTCATCACAACTTTTAGTTCTCAGATGGGAAGAAGGACAATTTTGTGTGTTTGCACAGCTGCCCTTCTCTGTGCCTTACTAAGTTTGTGTCATGAGGCAGGACTTAAGCAGGCAGGAGACACAAACTTTAAAAAGTGGCACTGGTAGATACTTCTGTTCTCCAAGGAGGGCATCTCAAAGTTTCTCCAGTAGATGTGAAATGCAAGTGCATTTGTATTTTAAATTCCTGGAAAAATTTCAACTCGAAAGGCAGGAATTACAGAGTGTGTAAGAGATTGGTATGTCTTAGGGGAAAAAACCTTTTCGTTGCACCTTCAGAATGGCAGAAAATTTTACAATCAATAACTTCTGATGACCTGAACTTGAAATGTGATGTATTTGCCCACTATTTCTTATCCAAATTCCATATTTACATGTACTGCAAATGCATCTCCTTACTGCAGTGATAATCAATCTTAAGTTCTTGGGATTGGGGTGTTTGACTGTCTGGCCTCAAGCAATTACCTGATGTAATGAAGAAGTCTCTGCATTTTGGCCTCTGTAGACATGCAAAAAGTGCCCTCTGGCACTTGTGAAATGTGCTGAGGGTTACTAAGTACCACATGAGTGCAAGTTAGTGCTGGCTGCATTGTCCAGAGACTGGCAAAAAGCTCTGCATTGTGAGGTTGGGTACTTGGGTTTCTTAGGGGTTTTTCCATTTGAACAGAGAGATCAATGCAGTAACCTGCTGCAGGCCTGGACCTGAGCGTGCTCTGCCTTTTGGAGGATGCATGGATTGGATATTCAAAAGCAACACTTCTTCCTCAAGAAAGTTTGTATAGACCTGGCTGTGCTCTCATGGAGTATTTAAGCAGGAATTTGTTTCCACACAGGACTTGGTGTCTTTGTTTAAGCTGCTCCAGCACTTTAAACTACCTGTTCTTCCATAAGACATGTCTGTGCCTCTCTGGTTCTACTCATTTCTACATGCTGGCCTGTGACCAGGCCCTTCCTGAGGTTTTTTAAGACAGCATCTGTGTTGTGATCTATGTATCTATGTTTTGAAGACAGTATCTACAGTATCTACAAGTCCAGTGTTTCTTTCTCATAAAGAAAACTATTTAGACAGTGAAATAATTA
This sequence comes from Illadopsis cleaveri, assembly GCA_013399915.1. Taxonomy (NCBI): domain Eukaryota; kingdom Metazoa; phylum Chordata; class Aves; order Passeriformes; family Timaliidae; genus Illadopsis; species Illadopsis cleaveri. Next base: position 418,295 of record VXBB01015258.1, read on the forward strand.
AGTGGACAGCAACCTCTGTCTCTGAGCTGTATAGGTACTCACTTATGGCTTTCTTTATGTTTCCTAAGAACACTGCATTTAATATGTGGGCAATGCCAGATGTGAGGTGTTAATTTTTCACTTCCTTGATTTAGGCACTAATGTCACTTAGCAACCTTACTCATCTTTGAAATGGAACTTCTTAAGGATGCACATACATTGCTAGTGAGAATAGAATATAATTTGTATTGGAAAAAAATGACAAATGGAGCAAATGCATGAACCGCTTTCAATCCTGATGGAAGCCAGGTGCTAAGTTCAAAGCTCTTTTGAGAGGTTTCTTCCAGGCCACTACAGAACTGCTCTTCCCAGTTCCTGATATTTTCTGGTTAAAATGCCATCTAACTCTGAACTTTGAGTCAGTAAATTTTCAGTTTGGGTTTTCTGAGATTTAGGTTATATTTTCTTTATCTTATTCTCTCTCTCTCTCTCACCTTCTCTCAATTGTATTTAATATATTTTGAAAGTATTCTTGTTTTGCATCCACCGTGACAAAATGATAAAGGTCTGAAACATACCAAATTCATGAAGCTGAATGACCTGATCCAGGACAGACAGTTTTACAGCCTGTACTGTGGGAGGAAGTGGTGAGCTCATCTTTGCCAGACATCAGATAATCCACACTAGAGAAGTTATGGAAACCAGCTTTCACTGAATCTGCAGGCCAGATAACCCTCTGTATGTATCAAAAACATGCAAATACATTTGCTTTCAGGTACTTATTTTTATGCTGGTATATTAATCCCATCAACATGTCAGAGGTAGACAAAATGTTAATATTCACTTCCAGGATAGCAAACAATAGTGAGATATATTCATGATGAACAGTTTTAATGTAAGTATTCATTCCTATAGGGTGATAGGACAGCTGGAAGGAGAAGAAACAGATGACAATCAAGGTTGCAGAAAGCTGAGACTTTATTGAACAGAGCTCAGAAAAAGTAACCTTGTAGGCACTCAAAACCTGGCCCAAGATTCCATCAACCCATGAAACATAACTGGTCATTTGAGGTCTGCTTTTTGGCTAGTAACAGCACATTCCCACATGGTTGGAATGGACAGTGCAGTCTCTCAGTGAACTCTCTGTGTCCCTTGGAGTCGAAAATTGTGTTCCTGCAGGATGTGGACCATGGGTCACCTCAAAGCACCTTCACTTTCAGGACCCTGGTGGTGATTCAGCAGTAGGTTAGTCTTGCTTTTCTGTGCTGCAGTCATAACTACAATATCAGCACTGTTCTCTATGCCTTTTCTTGGAAAGATTCCTAGCCTCCTACACTCAGGGTTTTGTGCCAAACTGAAGCATTTAAAAGCCTATAATACACTGTATTATATATTCCTTTAAAGAGAGTGGTATCTCCAGTGTGGGAGCAGTCTTACTTCAGACACTTCCTGGGGTTGTGGCCAGAGCAGAATAAGTGACTGAACATGTCCAAGACATCCTTCTTACCTCCCAGAAGGCCTCGTCTAGCATCTTTACTTGCTCCCTCTTAGGCATTTTTGATTGAAAGCACCTATTTTGCTCCCTATATAATGAAACAATTTTTGGATCCCACTAAAGTCACTCTATAGTAAATGATAGTAACCTTGGTCAGCATGTGATTATAGAATGAATGCAAGATTTATGCATCATATAATTTGCTTTTGATGGAGGTATTCATTTTTCTTTTTGGCATTGTAATGAGCATGGAAGCATTTGCATTGACAGGAGGTTTAAATTACACACCACCACCCATTCTTCTTCAGTGAGCAGTGGTGTCTTCAAGTTCCAGTCACTGTCCTTCTAAAGGACAGCCACTCCTGTGGTCAGACTTCTTGTCAGCCAACAATTCTGTTCAGTAGAAGATAAGCGTAGGGTGAATATGATATTTCAGCTACATTTTATTGAGCAAGTGGATATATTTAACAAGACTTTGCTCTCTCTGACCAAAAAGCAAACAAGTGCTCTTGTGAACACACAGTGCAGTAACAGCAAAGAACTGAGGACTCTTCTATCAAGAGACTATAAGAGAACAGACTTTTTAACACCAAGGTTCATACACTTGCCACCCAAACCTGTATCTTGACTGTAGTTATCTTACAGCTTAGGCACAACATAGCCATAGTAGGTGTTAGAAGATCTCAGCTTGGACACAAAAATGCTCCCATTCTAAGGGAAAAATATTGTCATTGCACCTACTTTGATGCTTGTGGGAGGTCAGACCCACTGATAATCCACCCTGCCTGTACTCCATATAGGCTGGTCTGGCAAACATCTTTGCTTTTAACCTGCTGCAGACATCCTGTCTCAACTCCTTCTAGGACCTGTGTATGAGTAACGTCGATGGTGTGTGACCATGTGCTCAGATGCTCAACAGCCTCTTGCTGTTGTGTACCAGATCAAATTGCTCCTCCCAGGTAATGTCTAACATGCTGGGCTGCAGCAGATCAGGAGCATGAAACAGAACACCAAAAATAGAGAACTGATGTTCTTCATATGAAAAAGAAACTTATAAGATACAGACAGTTCCAATATTAAGGGGAGGAAAACTACCGGTGCTTTGTGTGTGGATGTTTTATTGTTATATCAGTAAATTTTAGCTGACATAGGGCTGTTTACCTGAGGAAATAATGCAGTAGAACTGTGATGGGAAAGTGTTACTATCCTAAATCCTTGTGTGAACTTTTGTTCTAACATGAGTGACTTCTTGGGTGAGCTTAAACTCTTAAACTCTTCAGCAGATGACAAATAAAAAAAGATTTCTTATGCCAGAAGTTTCTGTACAGAAATGTTTCAATCTAGAACTACATTATTTTAAACCAATCCTTTAGATCATAGCAGAACCTTGGTTTTGTATGCATCTAGTGTAATGGAAGATGGAATGATTCAGCATATCACTAAATACAATTTTGGGAAATTGATTTAACTCTTTCTGCCTTTTTGACCAAAATCCAATATGTGAAGCTTTGCAAAACTCACAGCTTCCACTGTTAGCTAGTACCACAGGATTAGGTCTGTTGTACCTCTGTGGCTGTGTGACTCCCATACTTATCTGACTTACACAGCAGCTTTTACTCTTGGCATGCCCAGACCTGCAATGGTGTTTTGAGTTCTCTCTGAGAGCTGAGCCAGTGGGAGACTCCATGCAGGAGCAATCACACCAATACAGCTGTGCCTGTTGCAGTACAGCTCATGCTGCTCAGGGGAAGTGGCATAAAATCTCTGTATGAGACAGTGGTATAATGACGTAACTCCATTACTGCACTGAGCAGGCTGTGGGTTTAACTGCCTTTGCTCATTCAATGACCACTTCAGTGATTAATTATGCACATGCTGCAGTTTGTGTTGGTAACAGTGTGTCTATTTCAAGTAGATGTGATAGATTCAACTGCTGAGGCCAGTCCACAGCATGATACTGAAAGCCTGCAAGCAAAGAAGCTCTAACAGATGAGGTTGCAAAAGCAAAAGTTGAAGCCAGGCTAGAAATTTTGTCCTAAGCATATATGAAATGCAAATGCCTCATCTTTTTTCAGTTCAGCTGAAAAGAAAAATGAGCTGTGCAATGGAGTCTTTGCCCAGAGTTTTATCTCCTAGTTTAAAATCAAGCAATAGGGAGTCAGGGTGGAAGAACAATGCAAAGTCAGCATGCTCACTGCAAAGCAAACACGAGCGTTATCTTAAATTTGCCCTGAGAGAGCAAAAAACAAAGGTATAAGCTAGCAAAGCATTTTCTCATAGAATCTTCTCTGTGCACTGAGAGTGCCTTAGCCACCATCTCCTTCAGAGTAATTTGATTTCATTATACTAACAGTGGTTAACACTTTGATGTCCCCAAACCATACAGTAAAGATCAGTGTGTGTCAATGTGTACAAGTGTATCTGTATCTGTGTGTGGGCGCATCTGTAGAAAAGAAACAGGACGCTGAGCCTGAGTGCTGGGACTTAAGCAAACAGATGCAGAGCTGGGAGGACCTGGGCTGTGTCTCTTTGTCCATTAGCCAGTAATGGGCAGGAATGGTGCTTAGGAATGGTGGCAAATTGCAGCCACCCTGAAAGCAGATCTTGGGAAAGAATCTAAGACGGCATGCCTTGCTGGAGCACAGCCCACCTAGGGAGCCCTCCTGGCATATCAAGCAGCCCCAGCACTGCTCTAGGGTGCGGGTAAACAGCCAGGAGGTCGCAGAGTCCTAAACCCCACTGTTGCTTTTGTCATCTCAACAGTAATGCATTTGAGCTGGGGAGAAATGTGTATTATAAAGCGCTGTCATCACAGTCTCCCAGTAATCTCAAAAATGTCCAGATTTTGTGCTATCTTGATGTGTGGCTTTGTTCACTTCCCCAACTGCAGGAGGTGTGAGACTCACCTCTTCTTGATGCACTTCAGGAGCTGTGGAGATACCCTGTGTTGGTAAATGTAACCTGCATTGGGTACAATGTGATATACATGGTAGGCAGAGCTAAGCTGAAACAAAATGCACTGGCTGTCTTCAAGTGTCTATTCTTGATTCTGCAGTGATTAGGTGATCTCAGCTGTCATATCCTAAAAATTGTGTGGTTTGCTTGTGTCACATTAAAGAGGACATTTGGAAATTGGTGTTTTTTCTGCAGGGGAGATCATGCCTACAAATATGGCAGCAAAAACACACTCCTGACTTCAGACTCCTAACTTCATGGAAATCTTTCCTTTCCCCTCGTGCCCCTGTCTGTGCTACCCAAGGAAGGACAGCACACTCATGCTCACACTCAATGGATGACACTGGGGTTCTGTACCATGGTCAGTGGCTCTCTGCCTGGCAGTGAGGCTGAGAGCTACAACCCCAAGGCTCCTCTCACCTGAATCCTGTATATTACTGCCCCCACTGTAGAGATACCCCCATTTTCTCTGCCCAAGTGGCCTCACACATGGCCAGGCTGAGCCCCAGCACTGCCAATTCTGGTAGCCATGGGCAGAAGCAGAGTGAGATGAAATCCTGTGCTAACCAAAGAGGCTGAGCTTTTCTTCAGCTACCAGCTTAAACACACCCTTGAACTTTGCCTTTATATTTTACTAAGTCTGGAATCATTAGGAAGTTCTTCTTCTGCCACCAAAGGACACAAACTTGGCAAAGAAACATGCACAAAAAATCTGCCTGTTTGGGAAGGCTGCTGAGTCAGGCAGATTTTCTTGGCTGATGCCAATGGGCTCCGTGGGATGGCATCACCCTCACTGGCCAGCATGACAGCCTGAGCTCATTTCCACTGCAGAGCCACTCCAGTAGTGTGTCTTTTTCCCATGACTGTATAAGGGACTCAGGACATATTTTTAGAATATTGAAAATTAAATCCCCCAAGAAAGAAAATAAAATATAAATCTCCCAAGCTTTTGTTAAAGTTTTAAATGTTATACAATTATTAAGTCATGCTAGACTTTTACCTGTGGCCAAACATGTTAAATTGATTAAACAGTTATTTCCTGTACTTTGAAGCCAGCTATTTCAACACAACAGGTAGTCTGATAGTCTCTCAGCTGCACCATTTACCAGGCAAATAGCTTCTCTGTGTAAACTAATACAGCCGACCCAGGGATATAAAATAATGGATAGAACTAGATCAAGCTGTAATATAAGTGCTTCAAATTATACCCAGATAGCCTAGGGAGCGATGACAAACAAAACCAGATTCTCATGCTTGTCTCCTGCAACCAATAACCTGCACAACCACATTCACATGTGGGCTGCAACAAGGTGTCCTAAAAAGTGCTGGCTGTTTTCAGTGCCCCAACACCAACAACATTGGATGGATGTTTCAGCATCAGTTCTGTTCAGAGGCTGGGAACTCTGCTGTGAATGAGCACACAGGGGTTTTGCCACAGCAACTTCTGAGTTGCTGTCACTGGACTAACAGTCATTTACAGCTGTGAGAATTTGTTTTAAAACAGTTTTTCCATGTAACCATGAAGAAAGCAACTCACTGGAGTTTTTAGCTGTTATTTCCTCTCTTCTCAGTGAGCTCCTCTCCTTTGTCATTGAGTAGAGGCATGCTGATGCCTTCCACTAATCTGTAGCTGACTGGCTCAGCTCCTGAAGATAAGACAGAATAAATAATGATGACATCTTATTTCTTGTAGCTATCTAGAGGAAAAAAAAAAGATGCTTTTGATCAAGTTGCTAAACATCTAGTGACTGAATAACAGACTATCAGTATAACAGATAAGATAAGGAGGCACAGAAAAAGGGGTCCTGCTGATGCCTGTTGTACTGCTTTCTTTGGTTTCTGGACTAATAAAGAAAGCAGTGTGAAATTCTGTCTGTGGGACAGATCTCCTCAGCAGAGCTCTGTGCCTATTAGGCCCAGAGCAGTCACCCAGAAGGTCCCTGGGCTGCAGGTCACAGTCTCCTGCCTGGGGGTGTCCCCTTGCCCCTCCGTGATGTGGCCCTTTCCCAGCCTTCCTCATGGTCTTGCTGCCCAGCTTTGTGGAAGAGCTGAATGTCCTGTGGCCCAGGCTTGGTGGGAGGGCAGACTAGGGGAGGGTCTTTGGGGGAGAATTGGGACTGCCACCCGGGGCTGGCTCCTTGCCTCTGATTCCTCTTCCCCTCCTGCACCAACTTTTGCCTTTTGTCCAACATTGATCCACAAGGTTTGAAGCACTTGGCAGAGCTCACTGACTGACCACAAAGGGGTGTGTTTGGGGGCTGGGGATGTTTTCTTTCCAAAATGTCATATCTTCATTTGCCGTAAGGAAAGGGTTGGCCACATCCTTACCAGGAGGAGTACATGGGGCAGATGCAACCTCTGTGCTCTGGGGCCTGCTTGGGATCACTGCTACACATTTGCTCACCTGTTCTTCCCCTTGATTTTCTTCAATGTTTCACAGGTCCACAGTATACCTGGACACAGGACCTGTGCAGTGTTTCACATACACTGTGTACTCAGTCTCTGTTCTCATTGTTACTAGTTATGCCCCAAACTGTTTTCACGCAGCTCCCAGCTCTGTAAAGCTTTGATGACCAGTGACTGAGCACTAATGAGGTGATTTTAACTCTGAGATGTCCAGTATCATCCTCTGCTTGTACCCTCCAGTCCTCTGCTATCATCCCACCGTGTCTGTATACTTTCATTTTTCATTCTAGGACCACAGACACTTCATTCTATGCAGAAGATCTCCTTGCTCTTAATATCTCCTGGTTACATAAATATCTGTACACAATCATAAAAAACTAAGGGAAAAATTAAACAAATTAGGTGATAGTGCCCAATTGCTGGATAGTTACTGTTACAAACAAAGTAGCTACAACAAAACCCCAGGGAGGCCTGGGCAGGTCCAAGCAAAGCCTGGCAGGTGCAGAGAACCAAGGCCTGTGTTATTAGTTTAACAAAGAACAGGCCACTGCATTACAAGCAACAACGCTTCTGTGTCTGCAACATTAGAGCTTATACTGACCTGTGTCTTTCCTCCTGCTGGGCAAGGGCTATCAGATCACACCTGCCTGAAGAGTAAATAGAGAGTTTTTCCCTTGATTCGTCTTTTTAGGGAGGCTGAAGGGTGTGGGGTGGGAAGTGAGGGGACTTGTGAGGAACTTCCTCCAGGTACAGCCTTAGTGAGGGTGAGAAAAGAGCAAAACCCTAAACGCCTGTTCCAACAATCAGTGTGCGAGCCCTGGAGGCTGTTGCAGTCTTGCCATGGGGAATTGGGAGCACTTGGAGGCTGTGCCGATGGCATTGCCGTAGTGCAGTCAGTGAAACAGGACTGGCACCTGGCCAAGAGACAAGCAGGTCATTCAAACCTGGGATCACCATAGCACAGCTGTGAGTTGCATCTTTACACTCGATAGCTGCGTCAGCTGCTTCAATGGCTAATGAACCTGGTCATTAATTGTCCCTGAGATGTATCTCTTGCTCATTTATATCCCCACATTGCCCGTCACAGCAAATGGCAATAGCCTAGTGACCTGAAGCCCTGCCTTCCTGCCCAGCCTTCCTCACTGTGCTGTAAGTGCCCTGGAGATGTTCTGTAGAAGGCAGGGACCCCTGTTTATTCCTGCCCTCCATTTTTTTGGAAGGAGGGAGGAGGACCTGCTGGCGGAGCAGGCGCCACAGCTGAGCCGGCAGCATTCCCCTCCTGCATGAACAAACGGTGCCGGCGAGTGGGAGGGACAAAATGTTAGTCTGCAGGAGGGAGAGTGGGAGGCTGTGAAAAAGAGCTGGTCCGGAGAGGAAATGAGAAGAATGAGTGTAATCAGGAAAACCTGTTTTGTTGCTTGCAGCGACGAGAGCAGGATTAAGAGCGTAGGACTTGATGGATGGGGGGGAAAGATGAGAACGGGCCACGTAGCAAACGGCGCAGCGCAGCATGGATGTAGGCAGGGAGCAAGCTGTCTGCTGCTCTTTTGTGCTAAGTGTGGTGCCTGCCTCTTCTTAACACTGTCTCTGGCAAATCCTGCAGTGGAAAATCACAGCATGATGTCAATACAGCAGGAGCTATTGCCTGATGAAGCAAGTCTAGCAAACGGCTCCTGGACGCCGATGCTGACTGACAGGAATCCCCTGTGGGAGCGGCAGACACCCCTCCTCACCACCGCTTTGTCCTCCCATGGCTGGCACCACTGACTGTCCCTGTAACCTCCCCTACGCGTTTTACAGACATGGAGAGATTGTATCAGAGATGCAGTGATGGGAGAAGCACAAACTGTGAAATGCTAGCTCTTTACCGCAGCATAGCTGCTCCTGTGCCTTCCTCCTACTGCCCTGTGGGCTCTTCTTCCTGAAATATGTGAGGAAAACAGAATTCCAGCATCCTGCTTGCGAAGGGGGCATATGTGTGAGGGCACCAAGGCGCTAAGGGTAGGAAAGAAAGGAATCTTCTTCCAAAAATAAGGATTAACGTACTGCGAATGCTGATTTCGCTTATGTGGGAAATTCTCTTCATCTTCAAATCTCTCCCAGAACCACATGGGGACAACTTTCCTCCTACTATGCTGTTTTTCTGTGTTTATGTTTTCATGCGCTGCAAAGTGGTTTGCAATGGAGCAAACAATATTTAATTCATCTGTGGCCTCTGTTTCTTCCACTCTTGATGTAAACTGACTATCACTCTACCAAAATCAATTCTTTCTGTTTTTCAACTGCAACTCCAGGGAATTCAATACATAACTGAGGATCTCACCTCTTTGAGCTCTCTACCCTCTAAAGGTTTTACTGTTGCTTTGCTGGATGCCGATTGCTTAACAGCAGAAAACAATAGGAGTGATAACAGCTGAGACTGACCCCACTGAGGCTGCACCCTGCAACTGTACTGATAGGAGATGAAAAGCCTGCAGTCAGGTAGGGGGCCTTGTTAATTACTCCTGTGTGGGCATTGGGCCACAAAGCCACCCAAACAGATGGACGAGTATGCAGGAATGTGCCAGAAAAGTACATGCACTTCTGTCACTGTGAGTCCTGCCTTAGATGAAATGAATTGTTGATATATTCATCTATACTGAGATTGTATTTAGTCAAAAAACACCATCAAGCATCATGTTAACAGACGGCTTTTACTAGGAACACAGAGCAGAAAGGGGGCTTTCCTTTAGACTGCAGTAGGGGAGACAGTGCTTTGCACCACACTAATAAAATCACATTTGCTCTTAATTTCGCAGAGGGCACACAGGACTTTGCTGATGTTGTATTTGCTTCTCAAGCCATTTGACTGCTCCCAGCATCATTGCCAATGACATGACATGATTTCATCTCTTCCCAAGCCCCACAGCTTTAGGAAAAAAGGGCCAATTTTACTCCTGATACCAGTTGCCAAGGCAAGTCCATTGAAGGTGGTTCCCAGCCAGCCTTCAAGCTGCCCTATGTTCTATCTGCCTGTCACCCCTATCTGGGTCATATGATTTGCTTATTGCATGCTCCTTACTTAAATATTTGGCTGTAAAGGGACAAAAGCATTTGAAAAATCTCTAATTTTCCAGTCTCCTTATAAGTTTTCCACAAATCTCAGCTGACAGTATGCTTGTGTAATTGCCATCCAAACACTTCACCTTCCCATTCACCTACATCCTCCTTCTCACCACTGATGGATACATGCGTAAGAAGTCAGTAACTCCATCTAAATCTGTCAAATTGGTAACACATGGTGAAAATCTTCAGATTCAAGGCAGAATTGATCCTCCTGTTCTCTTTTAAGCTCTAAGAAGCCCAGGAAGATTTGCTGCTGAATTGATACTAAGAATGATAAAAGGTTTCTGGTACGGAATGCTGTTGAAGGCAGCTTTTCACATTCCCAGAGCTGTCTCCATTAGTAGCTTCAGGTTTCTGTGGCCCTGCAATGTTGATCCAACTGTTCCCATATCAGATTTACTTATGGTAAATTACAACCACTTCTGCTTGCTTTGCAAGAATGTTCATAATTTTACCTGCTGACTATCTCGTATTAAGCAGAAGTCTTCCATTGTAATATAAGCATTTCTTTCCAAATGCTGGCAAAGCTTAGGTCTTTCCTTGTCTTTCAGTCAGGTAAAAAAGACATTCTTTTCTAGCTGAATTTAAAACAATTTCTTTCCTCCTCTTCAGCAAGTGTCGTGGTCAATACCAATAGTTTTTGATGATGACATAAAATAAAAACTGTTGCTAACAAAGAACCATATATGTGTTGGTACAAATGGAAATAAATCATGTCATGTGTTTTCACATCTTTAATTAGTTGTAGCAAATAAAATTCCTATGTCACTTCAGCTAGTGATAGTCGGGTTAACTATTTTTCCTATGAAGAGTGTACTGTTTGTATCTCTATCAAAAATCAGAATGAGGAAGGGATGGCTGAATTCAATGATTGGAGGAAGAGATACTGGCATGATTTCAATAGTAGTTACTGCTGCTGCCTCAGTACCTTTCTCATCCACATCCAGAGAAGCCTTGTGGACAACCTAGAAAAAAAGAAAACAGTCACTCTGGGCAGTCAATGAAATGAATCAGAGTCCTTTTAAAGCAGCCCTGCTTTGAGGGATCCACTGAGAAGTGAGTAGAGGCAGAAGAGCTGTATTGTTGTAGTCATGACTGCTTAAGTGAGGGTTAGGATGGAGCTATGGAAGTCTCCTAAAAAAAATCCAAAATACTGGAAGAAGGATATAGAGCCTCCACCTGTAATTGTTTGTCTGCACCTCCAGAACTGATTCTCCAGAGTGAGAAGGACAGGTTGTGCTGTGCCTGGGAGCATTAGTGTTTTTCCTTGAGGAGTCAGGGATTGATGCTCCTCTTATGTTTCAGATAATGCTGAAAAAATCTTGGCCAATATCAGTCTTGGAAAAAAACTAGACGTGCAGCAATCTAATCTGATCTCCAGTGTCACCAAGGGCCAATCTCCTTTGTAAGCTTGCAGGGCCTGGGTGACCCAGCTGCAGGCAAATTGGAAGCTGTATATACCTGGTGTTTCTGGATGCTACCACTGATGGATTTTCCTGTATGTTTGTGAAATAAAGGAAAGAGACAACAGCCACAGACTTACTTTGGAAACCTGCAGATCTGGGGTGCCAGTGACGCCAGAGAGATCTGCCTGGTTGGTGAACACATCCACAATTCCCATCTTCCTAAGGGTGTCACTTATTTCATAGCTCCCAGAAATAGAAAATCTGGGGAAGTAGAGCTTCATAAACCTGTTAGGTAGAAGAGAAACATAGAGGGTGGTGAGAAGGATTTTTTTCAACAATATAAATGATGGTGAGAAATTTGTTTAATTCCCATGAGTGTCAAATCCCAGGGGTTTGGACCCTGAATGTACGAGGAGCACTTATTCAATTGCTGATGCATCTCATAGTGATACAAGAACTATCATTCTTGATCAAAATAATAGCAGTCATAATGATATTTACCTGGTGTTTTGTTTCAGGTAATCTGAGAGCACTCTGCTAAGTAGAACAGTAACAAAAGCCCCTCTTTACAGGCAGAGACGAGGGATTACCCATGTTGCTCAGGAAGGTGGAGAGCTGATGAGAAGTCCTGACAAAGTTTGCTTGGGGAAAAGTGTAGCAGATCCCAGCATTTAAAATCAAAGAAATATTTTTGGCATAACTGGGGCATTTGGCATGGCCCCAGGAAAGGTGTGTTCCCTGCTGCCTGCACATTTGGATTCCATGTCCTCTAATTGTCTTCCTCCTCTGGGCTGGCCTTTGTCAAGTTTGCTTTTGACTATGAGCTGTCTGTAGGCAGCTCCTGCTCAGTGTGCTTTCTGTTGGATTTCTTTTCATGGCCTGTCCAGGGGTGCTCAGAGCATCCAAGTCACCCACAGCAGTGATTACCCTTTAGCTGGCTCAACTCTTTTGCTGCCTTGCCCAGCAACAGCTTGGGCTGAATATTGAACAGCAAACTGCAGTGCTGTAGCTGTGCATACTGCCCAGTCTCTAGAAGAGGATGGGACCAAGTGTATCAGCACTGGCAACAACAAAACAGTAGAACAGAAATTGCCATTTGGTTCTCACAGTTAACGTATGAAGTAATATTTCATATATATCATATATTTCATACATTATTCATATAAACAATATTTCCAATAATAGTATTTCCATGAATAATGTATTTCTATATTGATCCTCAATGATCTTGCACCACAAATTCATTTAGATAAGGGTTTTCCTGATATTGCAGCTGAGAATGATACATTTTTATTTTGATATTTAAAGTATCACATTATTAGCTCATATTCAGTTTGCTACCCATTATATTTTTACTAACTGTGCTGGTATTTCTGTGATGATGCACTGAGATATATGGGTGTGAACTGCACTTATTAATTGTGAATTAGGGCAGAGCCTGGTAAATTAAGCATGTATTAACTTGGTATTACTCATCTACTGTTGCTAAGATCTCTTCTCTCCCAGACAAACAAGGTTGTAAAATGCATTAGCTGATGTTGGTGTCAATGGTTGAAGCTAACAGAAACTCATTAGATATTTATAGTTTCAAAACAAAATGCCATAAAATCAGGACATCCACAATTAATCACTTGCCAGTTCTAACAACAACTGAATGCTGCAACATAATTGTGTAGGACATCCCATGTCTGTAAGCACTACTACAAACTGTGTAAGTTATGTTTTATTTAAGTTTCAGACTTATGCCTGAGTCAGAGTGTACCAGTAACATAAGAGGAAAAACGCACTAGCTAAAATCTCAGTATAGAAGATTTGGCTTAAAATTGCAACCATTCCTCTCAGTCCATGGAGTATTTTAGAAACACCAATCTAGGCTTTCTATTCCTTAGAGAGGCATAGGATGGTCTCTGCTCTGGTTGGGGGAGCAGCAAGTCACTCAGCCATCAAAAAAAGAATAGTTGAATACCAACCAGCTGCAAGATTTTTCCAACTAGAGCACACAAGCCAAAAATAACCCTTTCAGTTCCCAGAATTGCCATGTTCATAGTGTTTGCATTCCCCCAAAAGAAAAAAACACTATAAATCAGGTGCCACTGCAGAAGATTACCTCTGTAAGAGATGGTCTGACCATTTCTGGATGATTTCCTTGTCCAGAGTTTGCTCTAACTGCTTCATTTTCCCTTTTGCTGGCAGAACCAGAAATGCAGTAGCACTCCCATTATAATGCAGCCGTACCACAGTGCATGACAGGTCCTCATCAAAGTAGAAGTCAAATCTACCCATCTGGTTCATCATAGGGACTTTCACAGTTGTTTCAGCATCCACAAAGAACTCCCTTTCTTCAGTATGCTCTGGTTTAAAAGGCTTTTCCCAGCTGCCTGATACAGAAAAGGAGAATTTAACTGAATATCCCATGTTGTATCCCATCATAGACTAATTTTTTTATAGCTAGTAATAATATTCATCTATTTCTCCATGTGTTAAATACAGAATTTTCAAACATAACACTTTAGAATGTGTATCACAGTAATGCAAGGATCTTTTACCTGTTCAAAAGAGTGCCTTGTATTCCACTTTCAATTTATGTTTCTGATGCCAGTAATGAAATAGTTAGGTGATTATTTTGTACCCAACACTGCTTTTCTGTTCAGGAGATCTAAGTGGCCTTTCTGTAAACATCATCTGTGTACCCATATACTGCATGCAATTAATCTCTATTGACTTTAATAATAAGCCTCAATTTGTAGATATAATTATGTAGGATCTCATATCTGAGATCAGGTCAGGCTCAAAGGCACATCTAACCCACATCAGAAATGCACAGTGTTTCTGCTTTGTTCGTTAAAATTTTCTCCCTTGTTCATCAGAAGCTTCTCCCATATATAAATGTTAGTGTGCATGTATAAAGGACTCTGATAGAGTGAAAAAAGGAGTATGTAGTAAATTAGGCTATTGTATCATGCATAATTTAAAAAGAGGCATTAGGTCATATATAAATCTCAGTGCCTTCACTGAAAATTAGAAGAATATGGGACAATTGGAGCTATGGTTAAACCAGGAACACCAGCTCAGGCTACATGGAAGGCTGTGGCTTGGAACAGAGCTCCTGGAGCTGTCACAAAGAGAAACAAGACTGCGTGGCCTCCAGCTGCCTCCGTATGCCAAGACGGGTCCTGATACCTCTCCACCACCTCCCCTATGCCGTTAGGGGATCTTCTGGCCAAGCAAAGAGCATTTGAAATTTTCCCCAGACCAGTTTTCAGTTCAGGTAGGCAACATTAGATTTGTTGATAAGAATAAATAGTGAGAGTGTGAACCCTAGAGGAGACATACCTTTAAAGAAAACAAAGCTAGCCAGAAGCATTACAGTTTGTGGGTCCATGTCTTTTACCAAATCAGTAATTTTCCCATGTGTTTTCTTCTCTATATAATCACTGATCTGCATTTCAGCTTCTTTGGGTTTGTTAAAGTCAGTTGTAAAAGCCTCCAGCTGATACAGAGCTTTGGCATCGTCTAAAAACTTTTGTAGGGGTTTCAGCTTCTCTGTTACAAAGATGGCATTCCCCATGTCGAGCTGGACTCCACCCTCAGGATGGTTCAGCATGTGGATTAGGTTGTGGAAGCCTTCATGGATCTCTTTCTCTTGGATCTCTGTAAGGTTGAAGGAGAGTCCTTCCAGGATCTGAGACTTCGTGGCTGATCTAGCCCCAAGGGCCAGCATCGCAAAGGCAGTGGAGATGCTCACAGGAGAGAAGAAAATGTTCTTATTGGGTGCCTCCAGTGTAATCTCCCTAAAAAACTGGAATGCAAAGTCAGCATTGTTTGGCACAAGTTTGAGGCAAGCGATCGCTTCGCCTTCATGATGTACGTGATGTTTAGGGTCACTTGGATCGTGTCCCTTGTGGTCACTGGGTGGGAGCTGACTGTGGGCAACAGTGTGAAACCCAGCCAGTAGCAAACTTAGGTAGAGTGTGGTCTTCATCTTCTCGTATTAAAATCCTATAGGAAAAAAAAGGAGATGATATTACAGAGATAAGTAAATTAGTTAAGTAGAAAGAGTTATTCTGTCATTACCACCAAATTAAAAAGTCTTATCTCTTTCTTTTGTCCTCAGTTTCCATGTTCTCCAGTTCTTGCCAGAAACTTTTTTTTTATTTTCCCCTGCCTCCTGGCAAGTCTCAGCCAACTTTCTGCCGCCCCCACCCTAAATACCTGCAAAGACAAAATTCAGCATGGATTAGTTGAATACACAGCACCCTCAGCAGGCTGGAGAATGGAGCATATCCCATCAGAAAACACCTCCTGGCTAATCGCTGACAGGCCATGGTACCACTGCTTTTGACACTAATGGTCTCAGTATTTCCTTAAAAGTTCATCATAGAAGAAGTCTGGGTGTCTTGTGAGTTAGGGGAGAGGAAATTCATGCAAGTAAGCAGCAATAAGTAGCTACATAGAAACAGAATTTGACCAAACAGGCAGGCAGGAGATCTTTAAGTAAACTTGTGATCAGATAGGTGAGGTGTCCTATTTCAAGAAAGACCAAATAATAGGGGCTGTTCTTCAGTAGCAAACCAGATATAAACACCTACTTCTCTAAGGAATAGGTGGAGGGTTTCTTTGAATAGAAATAATTTAATATTTTATATTAGAAGCTGAAACAATGTGCTGTCTCTTCAACAAAACCGTTGGAGAGGGTTCATTTTCAGCACAGCAGAAGCAGTCAATGTAATTAGCAAAGAACAAGGCATTATTTTTATCAGCTGCTCCACTGGTCAAAGGGCGTAGCATTTATCAGTGTGTTACACTTGGCTGTGGTAGCCACATTCCATTGCAGAGCTGACACTCTGCACTGTATAAGCTCTTAAAAAGAGACCTTGGAAATTGGGATAGGAGTGTCCCAATAGGCCTCATTTCTGAGGAGGAATCTAGGGCAAAGAAATGGTGCAGGAGTTGCACAGGGTTTGAGGAGATAATGAGCCAGATTTGTTAAAATTGTGCACAGAGAGACATTTTACACCAATTGCACCTTTCATCTCCGGCATGACTCGACTTGAGAGACTCAGAAAGTGCTATGCTTATGGTCCTGCTTTCTCTATATCATCAGAGGGAGCAATTTGTATTAGTAGTAGAATATCCACTTACAGTTAGACTCATGAGAACAACAAAACATTTTCAAGCTATAATTAAATATTTAAACATTTACATTTTTGTTATAAGTAATTTTAAAAAGCAGGCCTATTTGCTATAACAGCATTACTGACAAGTGTAAGAACCATAACGGTTGGATTCCTGGTAGCTACATTTTTAATTACTGTACACAGTAGTTTTAAATTATAGTTTAGTCTCTTCTGATTTTGACATTCAAATAATTCTTGATGTATCTAGATACTTGTAACTCAACACAAGAGCTCCAGTTCTGAGCTTTTAGAACTGCTATCAGTGAGCCAATGTATTAGTCATACTTTGAAAAGAAATCAACTCCCAAACAAAAGCATCAGAGCTAAGCCTAATCTATTTTCACATATCCAGCAGGCTGATTCAGAAGCTGCCTGTGGATAAATTATTTACTATGAACTATTTACTCAGCTGCAGTCATAATTTATTAAGAATAACATGAATACCAAAAATGAGAAACATTTAATTTTAAAGTTGCCACCTGTTCTCTATCTCATCACATTTAATGTTTTTTACAAAATATAGCACCTGATAGATAGGCTTTTCTATGTATGCCTCTAACTAATTCTATTTATTTGGAATGCAAAGCAGAAAGAGATTTTAACTGACTTGACCTCAAAATTATGGTGAAAGGATATAAAATGGTTTTGCTGTAAGGGTTCTATAAAATATTAGTTACAGTTTTCTAAAGGCAATTTTCCCTATCCTGATTTTTTTCTCTGTGTAGTTACAACTTGTTCATATTTTGTGGTTAATTTATGTACTTTCATGGAATTAATTTCATTTTATTACAGCTCTGAATTCACAGATAATTAATCTGAATCATCCATCTGTTACTCAGTACTGGCCAATCACAAACAGCCAAGACTCATGAGTCAGACCTCACAAAAATCTTGATAATGGTTAGTTTTAAAGGCATAAGATTATAAAAGACTTAGCAGCTGTGATTTGTAGAGATCTTTTTTTGTTGTTTAAGCCTTCAAGATACAAGT
Source organism: Illadopsis cleaveri (assembly GCA_013399915.1). NCBI lineage: Eukaryota > Metazoa > Chordata > Aves > Passeriformes > Timaliidae > Illadopsis > Illadopsis cleaveri. Next base: position 435,808 of record VXBB01015258.1, read on the forward strand.
GGCCTTCTTCATTAGTCCCTGTTTTGAAACCTAAATGTACTTTTATAATAAGATTTGCACCCTCTGAACCTTCAGAATATGATTGGGGATTATTATTTCATATTTGATACTTACTATTTCATTTTATGTTATTGTAGCTTCTGGGTTAGCAAGAGATCAACCATTAACAAATTGACAATGGACACCCTCTCAGCAGGAAACAGAAGATGCAGATTCTGATACAATCTTAAAGATTGATGGATTTTCCCATGGAGCATAGTTGCTAATGATTTATTAAAAAGCAAAGGGCTGAGATCCTGTGCTGTAAAGCCTGTAGGAAATTCCCAGACTGAAGGAATTAAGTTTGCAGAAAGTTCTTTAAGGCCTTTACTTCTATAATTTCCAGAAAAAAACACGGTTTATCCATCAACATGGCAGTAGAAGTGAAAAGCACTTGAATTCTGTCCCATATCTAGTCTGACTTGAATAGCCTGGAAGGAAACACGTTAACCTCTGCCTCTTTTCTGTGCGTGTTGCACAATGACAGTTTATTTGTGGTGTTCATGGGTAGGTTGCTTTAAAGAAGAACTTTCAATCAAACCAGACAATGATACAAGAGCATGCCAGCACTTGGAATGCAGTGTTTTCACCAATTTACCTGTAGTAGACTTGGCAATAACATTTGCTGAATCTATTACCTCTTACCCTAGCACACAATATTACCTACCATGCAACTCAGAAAGAAAATGGAGAACACTGGGATCAGCTGAAGTTATCTTAGAATAATTCCATCAGAAAACCTGGGAGTGGGATGGACTGTGTTTTCTGACTGACAGAACTTGCTTCTTTGTGGATATAGCTATTTTGTCCATTTTAGGGCTGATTTCTGTCTCTATAATTTGAACATATTCTGGAGACAACTTTCTGCTTTTAGAGTCCCATGTAATATTCCAGGAGATGAATATTCATCCCATACTACTCCCATAAGGGGTCCTCACTGATAATCTCATTTCAGACAACATGAAAAATTGCACTACTCAAAAACATATGAAGGTATAAATAGAAAAGCTGTTTGCTCACCAGATGGTGCTGCTTCCCTCCTGATTGTTTCTGAAGAAGGAAATCTGAGAAATTTGTTTCCTGAAAGCAGCACTGTGGGGGCACTGGCCACATGAAGTTACAGCACCACAACCACCGGTGTTGTCTGCTGAACTAAATATCAGCTACTCAGAGACTTGTAAAAAGAGTCATCCAAGCACACAAAAAATCACAAAAGAAAGACTTGACTAGCCTACCTGTGTGTGAGAATATGACCTCAGAAGCCTACTGTCCAGGACCACCTGTTCAAAGGAGCACACCAACTCATGTGTGCTTTCCTGGCTGGCCACAAAGCTCTGAATATATAATCATTTGCACCTGTACAGGTTCAGGCCTTATTCCAGACTGATCACGGAGACATTCAATTCTCTTGTAATTCAGAATTTTGATACGTCTATGCCTGAGCCCCTGAGGAGACTGTGAACACAAGCCAAGGGCATTGGACTGTTCAGTGAATCCAGTCACTGTGAATATTTCATTAAAAGTCATTCATTTTGCAGCAGAAATGTGGAAGCCTTGTTTACATTACCCTTTAGAAATGTATATGACTGTTCACAGAGCTGTTTTTTGTTTTTTCTATCTTCTGTGAGCTAGCATTGGAGAACTCACCCAGAAAGTGGCATCACCCACCTCTAAGACTCCCTTTACCTGGAAACAGGTGAACATGAGCTCTCACTCTTCTACCAGGCCACCATGAGTATTTGCTGTTGAACCTGAGTTACTGCACACACTCAGGGATGAAGCATCACTGAGGCCAAGAGAATAAAAAAGTAGACAAAAAAGAATGAGTGCAGTGTTTAGGATAGAGGGGATTTTCTTCTCTCTGCAAGAACAGATCACGTTTTCAGTTTCTACCTTCCAGTGTACACCTGACCACAGCCCAGTTTCTGGCTCATTAAAAACTGTGATCTTCTGAACATGTGAAAATCACCAGTTTCTCCACTTTCCTCTCAATGGGCCTGTAATCTGATGATTACCTCAATAATGTATCATTTAAAAGGGAAGCAGACATTACATACACCATTCTCGAAGCAATGGTATTTCTTGTAGACCTATATAAAAATCACCAGAATTATTTAGAAAGAAGCACCAATACATTAAAAAAATGTTCTGAGCACCCATCATCAGGTGTTTAATGAATCAGGGCCTATTTATTGCAGAAGGTACATCAGGGAAAGTCACCCTTCTAGGATTTCTTGGCTCCAGAGACCATCTTGCTTTCTGTCAAGACACCCTGTTCTGCTTTTGGATTCTTACTCCTTCTTCCAGTGACCTGACAATGTGTAGGCAACTCATTGTCTCAGTTGTGGTGCCTATGTCCTTTATATCTAGGTGACACAATAAAAACCTCATATAGAACAGATTTCAGTAAAAATACAAATACAAATACAACCATAGAAAAGATTTAAAACTGATTGCCTTCAACAAGAGGACACTTTTAAAGTCTCTGTAGCAAGCAAATAAATCACTACTTACACAGCTTCCAAGGATCCTGCTGTCTTCACCAGGGCTACCCTGCAGCTCCCTCTCTTATTTATACAGTTGAACAGCATTATGAAAGCAAATTGTCCTCTAGAAAACATTAACCAGGACAGACAAGTGTTATTACTTTAGGAACGGTGCAGAGTAAACAGTGAAGACAATTTTTTTGGGCAGGCACCTGATTTTTGCTGTATATGCATGGACAGACCCTGCCTTTTCTTAGAACAGTCCTAAGAGTCCCCTGCATTTCTACACATCCTCCTGATGGGAATCTAGCTACTCACTGGGAAATGCTTCACATGCTTCATTAAGTTCTGTAAACTGCATGAGTTCATTTAGTAGAAGTAACTGAAGTGAGTAAAATGAAACATATACATAATACTAGACATGAGCCTAAGGAAAAGACAGCTGTGGATGCATGCTGCAGCCAGATCTCAATTTAATATTTTTCAACAAGGTATTTTGCTTCCTCTATACCAGACTTTATTAGTTTTTATTTGGCATATTTGTTTTAAATTATACACCATTTCTTAATTACCTACATTGCCATTAATAAGGGCCAATTTCTGGGGACATCCCTTTTAAAATTAAAGCTGCAGTACTGATGTTTGTAGTGGCTGGGGGTTGCAGTAGGGATGGCAGAGATGTGCATCCAGGACCCCATGGCACCCAGCACACCTCAGCCAGAGTGGTGTCGCCCGGTGCCTCGTGCAGCAATGGACTGAAGGACAAACTGTTGCCTTGTACTCCCAGTGTGGGCTGGCACAAAGTGCAGGTACTGCCAAAAGCCAGACAGGCAAGGGCAGGACAGGACACCAGAGCTTGTTTTCACACAGAGCTGGACCCCTGTGGTCAGGCCACCTGTGTTTTTCATGACCCCCTGTAAGGGTGTGCTCCTGCAACACCCAGAGAGGGGCAGCCACAGGGACTGTGCTAATGTGGGTATGGCTGAGGGATTGGAAAAGCTCACAGGTCAGTGCCCCAGTGAACACCTTCCATCCAGGAGGAGCATCACCTTGGGAGGGAGGGGATTCAAGGAGAAAAGGAGCATAGAATCATTTAGGTTGGTAAATACATCCAAGGTGTAACCAATAAACCCAGCACTGAGAACTCCATCACTAAACCTTGTTGTTAAGGGTCAGATCTACATGTCTGCTAAATACCTCCAAAGATGGTAATGCCACCACTTCCCTGGGCAGCCTGTTCCAGTGTTCATAATCCTTTTGGTGAAGAAATTTTTCCTAATATCCAATCTGAACATCTCCTGGCACAACTTGAGGCCGTTGCCTGTTTTTGTATCCTTTGTTACTTGGGAGAAGAGACCAACACCCACCTTGATGCAACTTCCTTTCAGCTAGTTGTAGAGAGTGATCAGGTCTTCCCTGAGCCTCCTTTTCCCCAGCATAAACAACTCCAGCTCCTCCAGCTGCTCCTCATAAAACTTGTGCTCCAGACTCAACCAGTTTCACTGCCCTTCTCTGGACATGCTGAAGCACCTCAATATCCTTCATATAAAGAAAATGCCTTTTCTTATAGTGCATGTTAAAGAAGGAATCTTTCAGAAAGAAAAGCTTTACAATAATAGAATAAATGTTTTGGAAAGATTTTCCTCTGGGCCATTTCTCAGGGGTTAGCAGTGAATGGAGGCATTTCTTCTCCTCTCTTTTCCAGCCTGTATGCCTGCACTTGTGAAACTACCAGTAGGTACAGCATGGAAGTTTCTATGCATTTAGGTCTCTTGGAGTTTCTGTAAATCCTTTCCTTCCTGGCTTCTACCTCTTTCTCGTCTGTGGGTGCCTTTTACCTGTGCAAAGGTAAGCAGAGTGTTTCAGTAGTTTTGATCCAGACTGCTAGCAAACGTGTTTGAATTGTTTACAGACTGAAAAAAGCATCTGGGCACATGCAGCCTGTTTTTCTGTAAACCAACAAATGAAAATATTCTCTGAGGTTGCAGAAGTTATCTAAAAGATAATGGCACTGAAGATGAATAACACATGCATTGAGAGAAAAACGAGAGCACAAAAGTTCAGCTAGAAGTAAAGTTACCAAAAAAAAGTGAAGGAAAACCCAATCAACTTAATATGACTTTATTTAAGCGTAATTTATTCTTGCAATTGGAAGTGCCATTCCCCTGCTGACATTTGTATGGGAATGCAAGAGGGAAAATGACGTAAATAAAATCTAATCTATATCAATCTCCAATGTTGTATCCAATGTGATACCTGTTTTCTTTTTCCTTATCTATGTAACAGTTCCATCCAATCGTGTAAGCCATCCTGAAATTTGCTGAGACTTTGTTTCAGTATTTAATGTCAGAATATGTTGCACAGGAACTTGTAGCTCTCTTTATGCAGGCAGTAAGCCTATGTAGGCACTGCTCTGGTATTCTGAAAAACAGCAATCCTTCCATTTGGTCCTCTTGGTCAACATTAGGTATCTTATTACTTTGAACCCCACGTTACTGAGGAGTTTTTAAAGTTATTATTATTAATAATAATAATAATGAAAGATATTAATAATATTGTTCCATTTTTTAGTAAATTATCAACATTAACAAGAGTCATCTAGCATGAATTCCCTTGAAATCAGGCTGGCTGTAGTCTGAAAAGAATTAATTACTTATGTTAGAAGATCTGTATGCATGCTTCTCTAGTAGAGAAACACTTTCATCTTTTTAAAATGTTTAACTAATTTCCCTAAAAGATATTTTAAAACACACTGGGTTGTTGCTGTTCTGATGATGCCCTCTGGAGTACAGAGAGCACAGAGTCCCTCCTATGATAGTGCTGAGAGTAAATGTCAGTGTCGAGCCAGTGAAAGCTATATCCCACTCTCCCCTACCAGGCTATATTTAGTTTGTGGAGCTCTGTGTTTCAAGAGAAAAGGCACTCATGGTTACATGGAACAGTTCAGTAGTGACCTGCTGGAACAAGTGCCAGTACAGAACAAGTACAGTTGTGTCAAGTGCCTTCCTCAGTACTTCCAAGTAAGAATACAGCACGCCTTCACCTTCAAGTTCCTTCTTCTTTGCTTTAATGCTTCTTCTTTGCATTGGTCTTGCCCCCACCCTCCCCACACAGTAGGTCTGGGCTTACTCCAAGGGGGAATATCTTGCTCAGCCACGAATTCCTGCTCCAGTGAGGGAAGGTACATGCAGTACTGTCCCCTGAGCCCCTGCAGTGAATCCCTTCCCTTATTGCCAGTCTTAGCATCAGTTTCTTTCTGCAATGCAGTCAAGACCTTCTGAGTCCCAAGGAGAGTTATGTCCTATCACTTCCAAAATCTGGCTTGGAGTCTGCTTCCTTTTTAGGCTGTGGCTGCACAGTTGCTTTAACCTGACCAAAGTACAGGGTGCTGCTGCCAGAGAAGTCTCATCCCTCTGCATTTGTGCCATCTCCCCAGGATGGCTGATGGCCTCTGGGGTCTGGAGCCCAGGACAAGTGGGGAGAGGCTGGGGGAACAGGTCTTTTCCAGCCTGGAGAAAAGAAGGCCAAGGGAGAGACTGCACTTGCTGTCCTCTCCTATATAATGGGCTATGTTAGAGAGCAGATGGAGCCAGAGGTGCTCAGTGGTGAGCAAGGCATGGGATGCAAGCTGCAGCAAGGGAAATGCCAATGAGATCTATGGAAAGGAGTGCTCACAGGGAGGTAAAATACAAGGCCACATCTCTGTGTGAGGCTGTGAAACTACTGTCCTTGAAGACATCCAAAACCTGGCTGAACATGGCCCTGAGCAACGTGAGCTAGATTCCAGGCTGGTGCTGCTGTGAGCAGGTGGTGGGATTGGATGACCTTCCAACTTTGGAGGTGTCTTCCAACATAAACTATTCTACTTTTCTAACAAAAAATGACTGCAAAGCCATGCTCTCAGAAGTCCCTGTCTCCACTTGTGCTGCAGGTTTGCATTTCATTCTGCAGGGAAACTACCCCTCTGCTTCTCACCACAGGAGTCCAGAGGCTTTTCCCTGAAACAGTCAGCTCCTGGGAAGGTGTCATCTTCCTGGTCCTCAGGCATGTCCCAGCAGAGCCAGCACAAGGGAAGCAGGCAGGCTCCCTCCTGGCTGCCCAGACACAGGCTCTGCCGGAGCACAGCACACAAAATGCACACTGAGAACAAACAAATCTGGTGGGCCATTTGCTGTGCCCCTAGCATGCCACAGCCATGGCAGGTGGCTCACACCCCTCCATGAGGCTGCCTGTGCTCAGACTTGTAGCACTGCACAGGACTGTGCTCTTCTCAGAGACCTTGGCAGTTCCCAGTACTGACTGAATCTCAGTAGGAATCCATGTAGCTGCCTTGATTTCCCTAGGCCTGCCTGTAATTCAGGCCTGCTAATGATACACTTTCTGATAGCCTGCGTGGTGGAGAGATGGAAACTGGTGAACCTTGGAACAGGTGGACTTGAATGAGCTATTTTAAAAGTTGCTAGGAAAGAAATACTTGATATGACCATTTTCTTTCACATATGTCCATTAAGATGGTAAGTTTTCAGATGTGTCCTCAGTGGGGGATGTTCAAGAAGTTGGGATTTAATTCCATTTACTTTCTGAGTGTGGAAACATGTACAAAACGCATGACTGCAAGTGTCTCAACAGGTCTGATTGTTTGCTGTCTTCTCTCAGGACAAGCTAAAGCATCTCCCAAGATGAAGTTGTGTGATTGCAGTGGGGAGAGCTATCTCTGATTAGTGATAAAATCCTTGCACACAGAAGAACACAGTTTGGAAAATGTTCAAGTACACACTCATTTCTGTTGCACATTTACATTTATTATTGAGTAGATTTATGTTCTTTCTTGAGCCATGACTACACAATATATATGAGTGTGCCTGAGAACAAATGTTGACAGTTCTTTACCTTTATGTGGACAAATCTCCTTCTCTGTGTCTGTTTGCAATTGCTCCCTATGGAGAACCATAGGAAAGAGGAAGATTCAGTGAGCATGTTGTTTCTATGCACTAAAATTATGTGGTCTAAACATACTCAGTGTTAGATCTTTATTTTGGTAATGGTTGCTTCTTTCACCAAAGGAAACTCCTAGGTTTCTGCAGATAAAAAATGTGAGATATGATTCATAAGAGATTTAAACTCTGGAAGCTGCTCAGGAGTTACCAACTTCTGCACATGTCCTGTGGAAAGGCTTTCTGCTTTCAAATCTCTCCTTAAAAAAGCACATCACCTCTGATCAGATACCTTTAGATTTCTCTGAAATAGCTAGGAAATTGGAGATTTACAGAAATTGGAGACACACAAATACCCAGCAGACTGAAAACTAGCTCATTATTTAGCTTGATTTTAAACCCCATAAGTCTACCATCTCCTGTGTGTTAGGCTGATTGCACCAGCATTTGCACTGTCTTTTCTTGCCCCGGAATCTCATTTTTTGGTCTCATCCACCATATGTAGTGGTTATTATGCACTTAGACACCTCAGAAATGGGGTGATAAAACCCGGAACTCTTGGAAGGGCTGTCACATGCCAGGTGCCTCAGTGGGACACATTAACTGCAAACTCCTGCAGTTCGGAAATTCCAGGATGAAGGTGGCTGTGCTGTGCTTTTTGGTGAAATATGGGACTGGTGAAGTCCTGCTCCACTGACGCTGATTTGACGTTACATTTCTCCAGAGGTAAAACTCTGCGGCCTCAGTCTTACTTCCAAGCACAGATATTCATATACTTGACAGAAGCAATATCCAGATTTTTTTTCAACAAGGTGCCTTTTCTGAAGGAAAATATAAAGATATCTGCACAGAGGGTCTTGAGATGTATTTGTGAGTGCCACATGAATTTCTGTATTTCCTAATACTTAAACAGACAGTTGTGCAAATTCGGCATTGATTTAGCTGTTTTTAGCTGACATTGAGTATACTTTGCAACTATTTACATGATGGTGATCATGGACATGTAGCAAACAGATCCAGCTGGTCTTGACCATCACCACAAGTAACCTGGGCATATACAGATACATCCAACACAATCTGGCCAAACAGCACACTGATATTAGCAGACAGGAGTTACCTTATGTCTTTTGGTGAAGAAAAGTGGCTTGAAATACCTCTTACACAGTAAAAATGCATTTTCATGCCAAGTCTCATTGCTAGTCTTGTTTTGCTTATAATAAGACTTGTATGGTTTTATTTTTACTTTCTACCTTCCTTATTAGTCCTCAGAAACTCACCCAGCTTTTGGGAGATGGTGGCCGTGCAGGTGACTGGAGACGACAAGCTAAAAGGAAAGCCAGGTTTTTGGGGCTCTGAAGGTTGCAGTTTGTGAAAGATCTGATGCTCAGTAGCTGTTTCTAAATATGGCCATTTTCTGGTGATATTTATTCCTGCTCTAGTCAATTATCTCTAATGCACAGAGTCTGTCCTGTTCTTCATATTCTTTCTGCTGTTGAACAACGTCACAGACCCAGACTCTGTCATAAACATTAACCAGATCAGGGACAGATAATCATTCCTGAGGAACAGCAAATAATGAAGATACTGCCTTCGTTTCTTTTTTCACAAAAGCTGAGACACTTTCTAGTTAGGGCAAGGTCAGCTTCATGGTGGAGAGGGAAGAGCATCTGACAGGGTGAAATACTCCTGTCAAAACTCATCTTCATCCAGACATGTTGTATCAGGTTGCCCAGAACGACTTCTGAAGCTTTTGCTGAATCTGCTGAATAGTTTCTTCCCAAATACTTTTTAGATGAAAAACTAAAGCATTTAATTTTGCTAGTTCCTGAACTGGAACAGTATTTTAGAAGTTTCTTTAAAATGTTGTCTGACTCTTATGATACCTCCCTCAGCTCAGTAATTTGCTGCTTTTCAGCTGGGGTCAGACAAAACCTTCTGATCTCTTGGAGAAACTTTCAGCTCATTTACTCAGAAAATGAAAAGTGGTTTTCCGACAATGTTTTTCATCCAAAGGGCAAATCTGAAACTAGTTGTTAGAACTGCTCTGGCATGGTGTTTCATTCACTCAGGAGCAGATCTGGAGATGAGACCAGTGGGAAATAGAGAAGGGTGTGGAGGACTGTGTACAGGCACTAACCTGCCTCCAAGGGGAAAGGCTCCCATCCCATGCACACTCACTTCAGCAGAGCTGAGTCCTGCTTCTGGTGACTGAAACTCCTGAACGCCATGAAACTACAAGGAATAGCTGACACAATTGATGGATGGAGTATTGTAGTAATCAATTGCTATGAAATATTTTTATTAGTCTCCTTACAAAACCTGTTTGCATTTTGGGGTTTTTTTCTCCATTATCTTCAGGTGTGTTTAAGGAGAACACTATTGATGGGTGTGAGAGAACAGCTGGTCCCAGCTACAAGATGGAAATCAATCACCTCAATCAGTCAGAGGAGGCCCCATGTCTTTTGGACTCAGGCAATATAAGCAGAGGCACGTGTTCTAGTAATGTGAAATGTGCAGTTGTTTGCTCAATAAATTAAATTCACATTTGGAAAAAATAGTGCAGAAAGAAGGCTGTATTTCTGGTTAGGATCAAGAAGGGAAATTTCCAGTAAAACTGAGATGGAAGAAAACCAACAAAAAACCAGAGATAGACTGTAAGATGATGGATTTCAATGTGGAATCTGTAGGTGTATAAAGCATGTAATTTATATCCTCTGTTACCCTTACACATGAAACATAACTCTTTTTTACAGTTTCCATCTCATCCCTGGCAATAACCAGCTGGTAGTACTCCTGCAGTTGGTGAGTTGTGAGCAAAGAGAAAGGGAAGGACCAGTGGAACTGTAATTCATGCAGTGCTGCCTTGCCCTTGTAGTAAAAGCATGTTAGACCCCTTGAATCTTCTTACCTGGCAAACTTCTAACCTGTCAGCTACAAACCCCTACTTCTCCTGTAGGTGCTCTTTGCTCACCTGGACTATATTCCCTACCAGAAGCACAAGATATAAGGAATAATTGCAAAGTGCAACAGTCTAGTATTATTTACAAGTATTGAGGATACCACAAGGTCAACCTTTTCACCTTGAGCTCCATCAGGAATTTCCATATGTTTGTTCTGGCATGTTGTGATGCCAGTGAGGGCTCCCTCTGTTCTTTTCTATTTTATTTCTGTTCTTTAATATTTGCAGATCAGCTATCCAGATATCCCATGTTTTGATCAGTCAGCACACTGCTGTACAGGTATTGGGAATTGGAGCTTCTTTAGGCAAAGGGGATTGTGGAGGACTCTGGGTCCAAATGCAGATAATTCCTGCAGTAGAAGGGTAACGTGGAGTTGCACAAAAACGGAAGCTACCTACAGGTGATCAGATAGCAACAGTAAAGGAAGCAGCTACCAGTAGTGTCCCCGTGCAAGAATCATAGAATCTGTCAAGATTTTGTCTTGGCAGTGTCCTGTATGTATCACGAGTTTATATACAGCCAGGAATGCCATATGTCCTCAATTCTTCTCAGCTTGTGATCTGAAATTCAGGTGATACACGATGAAAGAAATTGGTGGTGGAAACTGGATATTTATATGCATCATTCTTCCAGAAAAATGCAGTTATTGCTAAGCAACTTTTCTTTTTCATTCTGAAGAAGATGGGGCTTTAGGATGGATGCTTCTGAGCTAGGCATAAGAAGGGATGTGGGAGATGTGGTCAGAAGCTAGATTGATTTAGCTGCTGGGTCTGAACTCAGTGTGGAAGTATTAGGAAGAGCAGTGTGTGCATCTGTGTGTGTGACTAGGCAGATAGGCACTGGGTGAAAGCTGCAGTCTGGCAGGAGACTTTAGCTGCAGCAGAAACCTTAGGAAGGTGTCCCAGGGGAAGAAACTCTCTTCTCCCTTACCTAAGCTGCCCCTGCAGTGTCAGATGGTCTTCCTGGGAAGGGTTAAATGGTCTCAGAGGTGGCAAAGCATCTTTATCCCTTAAACATTTTCATCTTCCCCCCCGCCCCTCCTTTCCCTCCCCACCTCTCAGTCACCTTCACAGAAAAGGCCCTGATCATAATTTTCCACATTGGCACAAATTCTTTCATGCCCCTCAGACCCCTGCACTCTGACCCAAAACCAGCAGAAGTAGGATGTCCATTCATTGGAAGCTGCAGATTTGCTTTTGACTTTCCTGATTCTCTCTTCAGGTTTTCTGTGGTGAGACTTCCTGGATCAATTTCATGCTACATGAATGCATCTGTTCTGACCAGCTGAAGTCTGTGGAAGCCATCTAGGTACCAAAGAAGTAGATGCCATAGTTATCTACTAATTATGGGAGTTAGACCTTCCCCAAAATCCTACATCTTTCTACAATTTGTGTGTTAATTAGAGTGATCCATGTTTGCCCTATTGCTTTCTTTAAAAGTTTAACTTGAAAATCATCTCCATGGTAGTGAAAATGTCATCTGCCGTCTTACCTGGCTAAAGAAGAGCTTCTTTGTACAGAGTAGACTGTCATTGCCCTAATGAGCTTCATCACCTGGGCATGAATTAATTAATTGAGTTAATCTATGACACAGATAGCTAATGTGAGTTTAATGCCCTTAGCTACTAAAACCTAATGGTATCCATGGCACTTTCAGAAGGACCCCCTCACATTCATCTGACCTTTATTGCTTTTTGTACTGTCTTTATATTGTTTGAAGAGGCTTACACAGTGAACACACTGTTATACATTAAACAGCAAATAAAGTTTATGCAGTAGCTGTAGAGCAAGCAGTGACAACATTGGTCTTCTGGGCACAGCTGCATGCCAGCACAAAGAGAACAGAAATAACACTCAGTGCTCCTGGGTCCCAGTGGCTCTGTCATTTCTTGCTGTCTCCTAAGGTTCATGCCAGAAATGAAGAAGGGATTTTCACAGAGCTTCCCTTGCAAAAGGCTGGTAGGAAGTAGCAAATACTTTCCTTCCCCTGCTTGTCTGATTCAATGTCCTTCAGAGGAAAGCCAGCAGCAGCATGGCTCCAAATTCAGACTTATCAAATATAGTTATTTTCTTCATAAATGCCGACAAGTTATAGCGCTAGTTGCATGTGACAGATGCAACATTTCTTCATGAGACATCTTTTCTAAATTGCATTTCTTGCTTGAAAAATCAACCTCTCCTTTGAAGTTGTGTCACTTCTCTTCCCCATGTCTGATTACTAGAAAGAGAATACTTCAGTTACATTTCCAAATATAGATAAATATTAGGATTAATTAAAATAATAATTACATAGTTGAAACCATACAAAGTACGATATGTGGTACTTTGAATTAACTTAATGATAGACACTAAGCTGATCACAGATAGCAAGTCATGCCTATTTTATTTTCTATCTGAGCATTGAACAACTTCCTAGTTTGTGGTTTTAAGATTAATTAAGCCTTTACACCAAAGGTGTCATGATGAGATGCTCTTCAGTTATGGCTAAATAGGAAGCCTCTAAGTGGTATATTGATATATGAAGATGTTTAGTACACTGGATATTGCTAGAGTTACTTAGTCTGACTATTCCCACTCTAAAACATCCCTAAGCATTTTGTTTCCTATATCCCATAGGGCTCAGCATGAGGAAGACTTCAAGGAAACAGCTCAGGGTTCACAGAGGGCAAAACTATGTGCAAGGTCTGGTAAAAACTCTTGGAACCAGCTGAGGAAGACCAGCCCAGAGGAGTGGGCACGGTAACTGCTATTGATGGTGCTTATTGGTACTTACTGGTAAAGAAAACAGTGCAATGTGAGGAGCTTTATATCAGATACTCTGTTAGGAGAACACAGTGGTTAATTAGAGTGATCCAGTATGTGACTGGGAAACCTGGGTGTCCATGTGCAGGAATAATTGTGAGTTCAGCTGTCTTAACAATGTGATCTCCCACGCACAGCTGTGTATTTCCAGTCCTGCCCACCAGGTTACAATGCTCACTGCTTTGGTGACCTTTGTGTGCCTGTCAGCCCCTCTGGAGGCCAGGCTGGCATTGCCTCTGGGAGCCAGCAGCCATGCTGTTGTGAACATGAGTAAATCAACAGAATGTGAGGGACACACGTTTCAGAAATACATTTTTACCCCTTCAGACCCAAGGGTTTTTTTCACCCTTTGAAGATTTCACTTGCTTTTCTTTGTGATTACTATGCTGGTGATTGCTTCTTTTTATTTCCAAACTCTTTGCAAACTCTGACCTTTTCTATTGTCTCCTATTTGGTATGAAGAGGTCAACTCCCAATTTTTATTCATCTGTTATTATAATTTCAATTTGTACTGCCAGACAATTACTTTATTTTTCACCCCTTATTCACTGATTCACAAACTTATTTTAAGATAATCTCTCTAATTATTCCTTTAAAATCTCTCTTGAACACAACTTCCCCCAAACACTACTATTTCACAATTAAACTATTCCTTAGAGTGTTGAAGGAGTTAAGTAGGGGGATTTATAGTTTTCCATAATGTAGTAGGAATTATAAGGCTCTGTTCTGGTCAGAAGAGAAGGAAATTGTCTTCTTTCAGTTGGGGTGTAAGGGCTCCTTAAATATGACCACTCTGGGGAAAATGCTGAAAAACCCTGCTCCTTCCCACCAATTATGCAAGATGCTGATGTTATCACCTTTGAGGGAACTGTAAACTTTGATGTCACAGCACAAGGTGAGAAATACCCCTGGAAGAAAAAGCTTCCATTCCATAGATGCCATTCAGTAATTATATGCCATGTACTTGAAGTAAAACTAGGGAACAAGAAATTCTCCCTTTCAGAGTAGACCTTTAGAGGCAAAAGGGCTTTTTCCAAGAAGAGTGAGTAATGTGTTGGCCTTGTAATATTGTATGAAAAACAAGAGACCAGACTACATTTGTATTGTTACGGCATTTGTCCTCTTCTGGCCTCTAGAGTGTGTAAACATAGCAACCAATAAAAATGTGTACTCCAATGAATATTTTCTGATTTTTTAATAGCATGTAATTCCAAAGGGTCTTCTATCCCTCCTACATTTTCATTTCTCTAAGATAAACAAGAGATTTACTATGTCTATGGGATTTCACCACCCAGGCAGGCAGGCACTCAGTTCTTATGAGGCTAACTATAATATTTACTTAGTTTGCTCCTCATTTGGGCTTTAACTAATACTTTGACATGATCCTGGGTAATTTTATAATAAAATTCTTTGTTCATGAGACCTTTGAGAAACAGTGGAAAATGAGGCTAAACAAAGAAAAAGAGGAATCATTAGGAAATATTCAATGAACCTTTGTTTAACCAGGTTTGTTTTAGGGTTTTCCTGACCACAGAAATCTTATTTCTGTAATAGCATATTTATCCTGTAACCAGATGGCTGGATTCACCAAGCAGTACTCATAATTACTGGTGCTCTGAAAGTTTTACTAGCTAATAATATTTCTGATGAAAGGCATGGAAAATGATTTTCTTTAAGTCTGCAGTTTTAGGAAAGCAAGTTTTCTAAATTGTTTTTCGAGTTATTTCTGTAATTTTGCTGAGGCCCTTGCATGAGTTTCAGATCCATTCCAGATCAAACTGTCTCATTTTTGAAAACCTTTAGAAACTAATAAACCCTCTCTTTTCCTGGTACAACTGAGAATTCTTTCCCTGGACCCTTACAACATGTGGTTCAATGGCTGAGTTAGAGAGCTGGCTCATGTTTAGCTTTTATCTAATTTACTTTCCTTCTGTAATAGCACAGGGAGTACAAGAGATAGGGACGTAGATGGGAAAGCAACAGGCACTTAGAATTTTTTTTAAGATAGTTGGTTGGGGTTTTTTAGTTTGGAGTTGTTGACACCATCCAACTAATTTAAAAGTTATGAGAGGACTTTCACACAACCTACTCCCCAGCTACAGCCCTTACAGGCTACCAAAAATTCTCACACCAAACAGCCTACAAAAAGGGGAAATGAAATTGATCGAAACTGATGTTCTCAGAGAGAAGGAATCCTGATACTGCTTTCTCATTTCACATCCATATGCACATGTGGACCTCAGCAAGGAAATCTGCATCTCAGTCTTGACCTAAAGCCATCTTTTGGGGACTTGGTTCTTCCACATGGACTGCTCTATTAGGGTCAGCTTCACCACTTTCTGGACTTCCACAAGACTTTTACAGCACTTCAGATATTGATTTTTTTAGGTCTTAAGGTGAATGTCCAGGCTTGCAGAGTGTCCCTCACAGAACAGAACAGTGCTCAGTTTTTGGCACTTCAGTATCGACTAGGAGTTGAACAAAGGGTGGTGTAAATGCGCTGTATGTGGGTGAGTGCCACAGACCCTGCAGAGATTTGGAGGGAACAGCTGTATTCCTAAATTAGACAGAAGTTGTGTTTTTCTGCTTTCTTTTTCAGTGACATATTTAAATGCTAAAATCAATCCTACCTGCAGTTCACACAATCAATACAGCCGGCTACAGCTCCCATTAACATCCATACATCTTGTGGGCATGCAAAATTTTGATGTAAATGTGATGTACTTGCCTAATGACTCACAGATTTACAAATGAGGACTAACGATTTTCATGGAAAACATTAACAGAGCTAGCAAGAGTTAACAGTCTTAAAAGACTAAAAACCTGATGTGCCCCTTTAATACTGCCTCTACTGGCACATCTTCAAAGAAATATAACTGGCAAGAATATCCACGTGGTTGTGCATGTAATAGATATTGGCTAAGCCAGCAGTTTTCCCAAGGGCTCATGAGAAATTTTTTGTTTGAATTCTCAGTCATCAAGGAGCTCCAGATTTACTAGAAATAATGCGTGCCATGTAGGGTAGCAGTACCAAGGAAGTCAAGGGCATTGGCCTTCTCCACAATCTTGTGGAATTTCTTTAATACATAGACCTGAGATCCCCATATGCATCTCTTTCCTTGCAAGGCACTTGCAAAAGTGATACTTTAGTAAACTGGAAGGCATTTCAACCCTACAAAAAAGAAGAGGGGCTTGAAGAGACCTAGAGCAGAAAAAGGATCCAACATAACAAGCTATTGTAGTACATTTTTAATGCATGATTTTATGCTAGCCAAGAGCAAATCATGGTGGTTTTCTTTCAGACTTCTTCTGATTTGTTGGCAATTTATGGTTCCTATTTCAATAGGTGCATTTCAGACAAATCAAGAGAGTTCACAGTAACTTTGAAGTGTAATATGTTACTTTTCAAATATGACAGCTTTCAAATATGATATGCTGCCTACAACATTCCCTATTGCTTCTCAAAACCTTAATTTTGCTGAATGTCAGGTCAGACTGTTTGGAAATACAAAACAAAAGCACTGCTCAGATAATCTTCATCCCCACTTAGGCCTGACTGTGGGGAGTTTTAGGTCAGGACTCCTGAGACTTCAGCTACAGTACTGCTGTCTCTAAACACTTCAGAAAAGCATTTTTTCTCAGGTAGGGCCTTGACACCAAAAGCATTAGAGACAGATGACTAATGAACACACAGAGAGACCTGTCTGTTAATATTTGTGCAAAATGTAGGTCAAAGATTGCAAAGTTAATGCAGTCCAGTTTTACCCCTCATTGTGCATCCTGTATGCCCAATATTCCTGTATGCCCAATATTCCAGTATGGTAGAGGTAGATGCTACCTTTTTAGTTAACGAAGGAAATCATCAAGGATAAAAATGCATATCCTTGATATTTTAACTAGTTACCTGTAGGTATTGTGCTGGTGGAGCATGAGATGAGGCTAGTTATCCCTGATAACACCAGGCCACAATACATGGGCAGTCCACTCCATGTGGTGGCTCCACATTTTATCTCCCTTGGGTCAATATGTCTGAAGTATGAAGGGCATTAGTATGTTGAAGTGTGTTGAAGGATCCCTTGCACTCTTCAGAGAGATTTTGCTTTCCCACTTATCTTCTTTCCAAGCTGCTTCTGAAAACGTGAAGTTTCTCAGTCTGCTGGAGTTATCTTGGCTCAGGGTGATATGTTTTCCTCTTGGTAGAATTTCAGTTTCAGCCAGAGCTGATTCAGGGTATCTACAGCTGGACCAATGTACTGCCTTTGATGTGAAGGCAGACTTTCTGAACATCTGTAAAGCTTTCATTTTTTTTCTGTTAAATCATCGTGTTCTTGCTATATTCCCCCTAGCTCCATGGTGGAGCTAAAATAACTCAGCAAATCAGCTCAACACTCCTGTTCTCTTCCAACTCTTTAAGCTCCTTTCCAAAATCTGTCTAAGTTTCCAACAAAGTCTTTGAACTTAACTGCGTATTTGAGAAATCATTGGTCTGCCCTGCCTTTTAATTTTTTTTTAAATGGTTCTTATTTGCAATTGCAGGGAAGTAACAAAAGCATAGCTGGGAACTACCCTCTCAGCTGAAGTAATTTTTCCACCCTCAAAAAACTGCATTTAATCCATTAGACACCAAATGAACTTGCACTATTTTCCATAAGAAAAGCTCGCTGTTCTGATAAGAGGATAATTAAGAATTTTTACAAAGATTTCTATTTCAGTTATCTAGTATTTACTAGTAAACAATAAAACTGGGGTTTTTACTGGGTTTCATTTTGCAGAATTGGGCAGAGGGGAAGAAATGAGGCAATATGAACAGTTTCCTGTTTACTTTCATTCTTGCTCTCCCTTTAACATGTCTCAAGTAGCTCACAGTTAACTGCTCCCCTAAGCCTCACCACTCCCAAAGCAGGGGAGCAATGACTGAGCAAGCTGTATTAGTAGCTGTGGATGAAGAGACTTGTAGCTTGGCAGCTCTGTGCAAAGCTAAAATCCTTGGCTTGTGTCCAACAGCAGACGTTTGCCCCTTCAAGCAATGCTGAAATGATTTTATTTTCCTGAGGGAGAAAATGCATTAGACAGGTATAGCTGACTCAGATTTTCCATGGAGCATTGCTAGTTTTCTTTCTTTAATATCTGGATATAAGGGGGTGAGTATAGAGAAAATATTTTGCCTTGAGCAAGTCTAGGTCTGTGTGAATAGGTTGGCTAGAGGTTGGGTATTTTTTCCCCGTGGGGCTGTGGAAAGGTCTGTGCTTGCTCACATGAAAGGCTTTATTATCTCTCACTGCAAAAATGCACATTATGGTTTTCTCTCCACCACATGACCTGCCAGGCCTCTCCCAAACCAAAACACATTGCAGAAGCTCTGACCCTCCTAGCCAGAAGCTAAAGCCCTGCCAGCACTGTCAGGGAGCCCCAGGCCCCCTCAGTGGACTCCTTGATTCCAGCTCCTCCTAAGGAGGAGGGCAGAGCTGAGGCTGGAAACTCAGGGAGGAAGCAGTGTCCTGAGCTGTCCTGAGGCTCAGCTCAGGCTTTGTTGGAGGAGTGCCCTCCAGCTATTGATGCTGAGAGGACACTGAAGAAGCTCCTGACAGTTTATTAGCACCATCAAAGTGTTCTACCCATCCATTAAATGGCATTGTCCGTTGTGAGCCCCAGCTGAGGACTGGGTTCTGTGTATCTGTCCCTTGTGCAGAGGTGCTGGCAGAGGGGGCTGCAGGGCAGCCTCTGTGAGAACAGGTCAGGGCTGTCCTGTGCTGGACAGGAGCAGTTCCAGCCCATTCCACAGGGCTCCAACAGACCCACCACACAACACAGATGAGCCCCCCAGCCAAGATGGTGGCACCTCTGGGGAATGCACTTGAGAAAAAAAAAAAACATATTGTGTAGCAGCTGTGAGAGGGAGGGCTAAAATAACAAGTGAGACAAGCAGCCCCACAGACATTCACATCAATGCAGAAGAAGGGGCAGGAGGTGCTCTAGACTCTGGAGCCGAGATTGCCCTGCAGCCCCTGGAGAAGGCCCTGGTGAGGCAGCTGTGCCCCTTGGTACAGCCTGTGGAGGACTGTGGTGGAGCAGAAACCCATGCTGCTTGAGGACTCCATGCCAGAGCAAATGGATGGGGGCAAGAAGGAAGTTGCAGGTTGTGGAGGGCAGGGTCCTGGCAGAACCTGCAACCCCATGAAAAGAAGACCATGCTGGAGCAGTCTGTTCCTGATAGATTGGAACCTGCAGGAAAGACCCATGTCAGAGCAGTTCCTGAAGGACTGTCAACTGTCATAACGTTGGAGCAGAGGAAGATCAGGATAGGAAGGAGTGGCAGAGATGAAGCATTGTAAACTGACCTCAACTCCCCTGCCCTTGTGTCTGCTTTCCTGCACCACTCAGAAAGGGGAGTAGAAGATTTAGAAGTGAAATTGAGCCTGGGAGAAGGAAGGGGTTGGGGGGGAAGGTGTTTTCAATTATGTCTTTACTACTATCCTGCTCTATTTTTAATTGCCAGTTAATGAAATTAACCTGCTGCAGCAAGACTTTTCTCTTCACAGGGTGCTGTTGGTAATGTTGGCTTCTGCCTACTCAGCACTCAGGAAGGTGCCCAAGTCACCTTTCTGCACTCTGAACATCAGCTTGATGGATAGAATCCTCTTGGAGGCACTCAGCAGCCTGAGTTTGCTAAAGCGACCAAAGGTCAATATAATCAGCTGTGGACAACAGAGACATCCTCCAGCTGCAGTCACCAGTGTCTGGAACCAGAGGATGGGTTTTGCCACATCTTGTTCTCCTAGAGATCCTACACTTTACTGTGCATGCACAAGACCATTAAAGATGCAATGATGTGCAGCTTTCACTGGCACAAAAGCTAAATTCTTGCCTTCCCAGAAATACTGGGCCCCCTATTCTGGAGGAAATAGTGAGAATTGCAGAAGGGAGCAAGGTTTGAAGCTGGAGAAGGCAGATGTCAAGCTAGAAGGAAAATGATTATTCTTTATCAAGGAGCATCCGCCATCTAGGAGAGGAAAGGTATAATAGCTCTATGTCTCTGTTTCCCTTCCCCTGGAAGGACTTCAAAGATGAGGGAGACTTCTGAGATTCATGGTGGGATAAGAGGGAGGGAAAGAAGGGGTCCCCAGCTGAAAAGGATAGACTTGTGGTTTGTGAGGCGAGGACAGGAAATGGGAGACACAGGAAGTTTCTCAGCCAACAGCAGGAAGTTGTATCTGCATCCAAAAAACCCTGACACCATAACTACACAGAAAATGTATATCTGTTGAAGAACCTATGGCTGCCTACTTGGGCTGAGTAATTTTGTAAAAATGGCTTATAATGTTCGTATTCAAATGTCTGTTTCGAAGTAAAGAAGAACTTGACAGATTTTTTTTATTATTATTTATTTATTTATTTATTTTTTTAATTATGCATCTGATCAGTTCTAGTCCTACTTTGCAAAGAAATTCCTGGGATGTGCACGAGCTCTCCTCTCTGCACTGAAGAGCATAAGTGCTCTGGCCTAATCTTCCTTAGCAGTTGGGTTCACAATTTTCCCCAGGAAGAGCACTCCATCAGTTGGTTTGTGAATAATCATCATCAGGAAGGGCCTGTTGAAGGTGATTTGAGGAGGAGGAGGAGTAAACAGCATACTCGACAACACTGATATTTCTATCATAGTCACTGCAGAAGCCTCTGTGCCATTCTCTCTAACATCCACTGTGGCCTTGTGAATTGCCTGAAAGGAAAA
The DNA here is from genome assembly GCA_013399915.1 of Illadopsis cleaveri. Classification (NCBI taxonomy): domain Eukaryota; kingdom Metazoa; phylum Chordata; class Aves; order Passeriformes; family Timaliidae; genus Illadopsis; species Illadopsis cleaveri. Next base: position 456,757 of record VXBB01015258.1, read on the forward strand.
TAGATATTATAATCCAGGACCAGAAGAGAGAGAAGCAGCTAGGGAGAAAATTTACTTGCTTTAACATTGTGAGAAGGCAATTCTTGAGAGAAAACACAGAATGAATGTAGAACTGGTGTGAAAACTATACTAGTGTCCAGCCTTTGGAAGACAAGCAAAGGCTTGCTCTGAGTTCACGAAAAGTTTTCTTCAACAGTCAGAGCCAAACATGCCTGCTTGCAGAGACTGAGCAACACAGGGGATATTTATTATTCTGTTTTTTCTCTGAGTAAGATTTTCTCCTTAATACTGAACACAAAAGAAGAAATTTTTCATTTTGTATCAATTTCTGTGTAAGCAAAATAATTCTCTCCCCAAAAGCAATAGTGACAAGCTTTTTAGAGTGTCTTTCTGTAACATAGCCCAAGGATAAAATTTTTCAGGGCTTCCTGTGTTAGGTATAGCAAATTCATGTTTAGGAATTCACATGAGCTATTTTGTTGGGTTTGAACAGCCCTCTGTTTTCTTCCTTCATTGTCTGTAACACATATAAAATTCCCTCTCATGAGTCTCTGCTTACCCTTCACCAATTTACTTGGCTTTCCAGGCATCAGTCCCATATCTACATTCCATGTGTTTCCACATGACATAGGGAGGAATGTGAGGAATCACAAATAATATATGATGGAAGGACCTCTAGAGGCCATTGAATGCCACCAACCCCCCTATACTGTATCACCTCTGACACCAGATGAGGTTACTCAGGATTTGAGTATTTCCAAGGATAGAATTTCATAAGTAACCCATACTAGTTTTTGATCACCTTCATGGTGATTTTTTTTTACATAATACCCAATCAGAATTTTCCATCTTCTGTGTGTTACCCCTTGATGTATCACAGTTCATCTGCAAGAAGAGTTTATGTCCATCTTTTCTGCACCTTTCTAAGAAATATCTGTAGGCAGTGCTAAGAAGCCCCCTTCACCCTCCCTTCTCCTGACTGGCAACTCTGGCTGTCCCAGCCTCTCCTCATACATGCTGCTCTCCAGGCACATCCTGCTCATCCTCCACTGGACTTACTCTGCCCCAGGATGCCCACATGTCCCTTGTATTCCAGAGCCCCAAACTGGATGTCTTGAGCTCCAGAGGTAGTCTCACAAGTGAAGAATAGAGGGAAGGCTCGCCTCCATCATGACGCAAGGCATATACTCCTTGGTACTCTAGAGAAATAATTTTGTTTCTCTGTGTACTCATTTCCTGTTTGTGAAATGAGGCTATCCCTGTCCCACAAGCCTGTTGTCCATATAAATTCTGAAGTGCTCAGACAGTGTAATAATGGAAGGTGTATACATAGTATAAGAATGACTATTCCCAGACCTATGTCATAACTATGATTCTTCTCATGCATTACTTCTTTAACACCAGCTTTTTGTGAAATTATTCCTGTTATGCCTTCCAGTTGTTTTCTTCTTCAGAGACTTTCAGCAATATTTGTAGGATCACTGTGCAGTAAACAATTTAATATTAAACTGTAGGAACAACAGCCATTTATTGCCTAACCTTTTCCTTCCTTTATTACAACCATTAAGCAATGAATGCACTCCAGGGGTAGGATCAGCCTATTGGTAGGGTTAAACCTGCATATAAACAGGGCAGAAAAATCTCCTGATTACCACCCCTGCTTGAATACTTACTTTGGAAACTGTCAGAGGAAGATTTTTTGCCACTCCAGAGAGATCAGCCTGATTACTGAACACCTCTGTCACACCCATTTTCTTAAACAGGCTCTTCAGATCATAGGAGCTGGAGACAGAGAATTTTGGAAGATCCAAGTAGATTTTTCTTAAAAAA
>VXBB01015258.1:466065-479731 GCA_013399915.1 Illadopsis cleaveri
AACAGGACAAGCCCATCCCAGCAGCGAGCAGGACCCAGTGTTTCAGGTCTGGTTCCCATGGGAAACCAGTCTCAGTCCAGTGAACACACCTGCAGGCAACACTTGGCAAACGTCCTACTGCAGTCAGACCAGCGTCCATGTGTTAGAATTTTAAGGGTCTCAGTCTCAGTCCTTTGGGGGCTTCAATCTTCATTCTTGGTGGTGGTCGTGAAGCAGATGAGGGATCTTTGGACTGTCTCTTACACCTCCTAAGTGCCAGTGAGGTTAAGGGACATCACTTCCAGCATCTGAGCCTGACTGGTGGCCCTGGAGAGCAGGGAAAGCAGAGCAAAAGCATCAGAGAAGCTGACCAGGGAGAAGAAAACATTCTTGCCTGGTTCTCAGGCAGTCAGTTGCCTGTAAAACTGTCAGGAAGAGTGCATGTTTCTGAGGAGTATCCATTGGCAGCACCCAAAAGGATCTCCATTGTGGGCCTGCTGTTCCTGTGGAGCTTAGTTTTCTTACTCTGCTTGTGGCCACTGAGCTGTTGACAGTTAAGGACAAGAGGCTTACATGCAGCAAAGGAGCATTTCATGCAGTCATGGATAAAGAAAAAGTGAAATTGTAAAGAGATTTCATATCTGGGTACCATGCCAAAAACAACTCCTAAATTAATCCATCTGGCCCTTTGAGAACTTCTATAGTTATTACTTTATCAGGTTATAACCACATTTGTCATTCTGGTTTTTCAGTAAAATAACTTCTAAAAATTTCTACCAATTAAAAAATATGAGTTTCCCTTTAGTCTGGCACTGTCTTTGAGAATGAATTGATCACCTGGGATTTGGTTATATCTCTCTGGCTCAGCACTAATTTGGAAGTAGTATTACTGCAGTGATGCTCTGCTTTAACACGACTGCCAGGACTGAGGAGTGGGGTGCTATGCCCTTTATCACCTCCATCTCTGCCTGCTCTCTCTGCCTGCCTCTGCAGAGTTGTTGGAAGGATAGCTGCATGATATTGGCCTTGGGTGCTGAGCCTCTCTCAACAAGGGGTCCACTTGCCAAGGGAGACTCTCCAATGGCCTTTTTCTGCCAGCTCATTCCATTTTGCAGTGTCAGGCCACACTTAGCAAGCAGCTGGGTCCTTGAACTAGTGACAGACTTTCTGGATCATAACAAAAATCTTGGATTCAATATTTTAAAGGAGGAAAGGGGATATAGATGATGGACAGTGCCTATGCTTCCACAGTAAGTTATATCACATTTTAAATTGCATTTGAGTTCATTTATGTTACAACGAAATAGAATTAAACTTTCATATATTATGCTTCATGGTAGTTTCCATGTGCTCAGCTTTGAAGTGTTTCTGGTGTCTGCATCACCAAAGCATTGTGGTGTCATCTAAGGAACAGCACAAATCCTTACTGAGGAGCAGCCTTTTGAAAAAAAAGCACTCACATTTGCTGTGAAAATAAGCATACACAATTACAGCAAATGCACAGGACTAATGAGGAGAGACCACCCAAACACATCTGTGCTAAATATGTGGGTGTCCCGCAGTGTGACTTGAAGTAGTTTTGAAGGGTGTTTATTGAACTGCCTAGTCTTATTCCACATCAGGGTGTCCAGTTCCCTCATTTCTGAGAAGCAGTTGTGAAGACCTTTTAGCATCACCTGGAACATAGTGTTATTCAAAAAAACCAGGTTGCCAGCAAAGGGGGAGCTTATAGGGCTGAGTGATGAAGGGACACTTCCCCACTCTGTTGTTCACTCTGGCCCCATTTGTCCCGGTACTCAGAGCAGTTTTGGGAAACAGACCTGGCCATCAGCCTGCAAACATTTACATTTTTGTACTTTTAGTACAGTTTCAGACATGTACCACCATATGAGTCTTCCAACAAGTGCTTGTGTTTGGGGTTAGCACAGGCCAAGGGACCAGTAAGTAGATGGGATGACTTGCAGGGTCAGAGTTAAGCAATGTGGATACTACCTGTGATTAGCCAGTTGACCTCATGGTTAGAGAACAGATCTTATAGAACTTTATTTACCAGTATGGATGTAAACTCTGGAGATAGGATTAATCTCAATGTTTGTTTTTTCCCTTTCCATGTATTCATATCCTATCCCTTTTGAACATCCACTTACAAGGGACTTCTATTTACAAGAAATACAAGAGTAAATCTATATAATGCAATGCCAGTAGAAACTTTTGGGTATCTAGCCAACTAAAACATTCCCCAGTACTGCTTCCACATAGGATGTTTGTGTAGAGTTTGTTACGTTAATGGCCAGCTCAAAGAAGCCAGCACAAGGTGGGTGGATGCCATCAGCTTGAATGTCCTAAAGGAGAGTATGGTCTAAGACTTGACCTTCAAAGGAAGGGCCTGGCCTGGTCTAAAGTCCCTGACTCTCCCAGTGTGTAATGTGCAGCTATGCCTTCCTTTTACTGGAGTCCCTACCAATGCCAGAAGCCAACCTGTAGTTTGCAGAAAATTCATTCCACTCAAATTTTATTTACTTACAGTTTTTAACTGAGTCTCTCAGTTGGATATTACCTTGCTTTTGAATGATGGCATGATCATTAAAAGGATGATTTATCAAATTCTTCACAATTCACTAATAGGTATGTCTCAGTGGTTATTTTCTATGGAAGAACAAAGCAAAAAAATGTTTCTAAGAATGACTGCAGTCTTGCCTGATTTCTTTGGAAAAAGAAAATTTTTAGTAACTGTTGGGATATAATTTTAATCACAGTGGACAATAATTCCATAAAATGCGATTCAAATCAATAATACCAGCCACTGACCAGTCACTCTTCAGTTGGGTTTACAATTTTTCCCATGAAGAGGATGCTCTGAGTATACTGATCAATGATCAACAGCAAGAATGGATGATTGAATTTAAGAATGGGAGGAGCAGAATAAGGAATAAAATCTATGCTGCTGGCTGCTGCAGCCTCTGTGCCATTCTCATGAATCTTCAGCAGGGCCTTGTGGGTAGCCTACAATAAAATACAGCAGGAATTAATGTATGTGGAAGATGTTGTGTGAAATTGTTCAAATTAACACAAATTTAACACAAATTTAATTCGACTACTGCCTTTCACAAAAATTGCTGTTAAGCCAGAAACGCGGAAGAAGGATGCTACAGCCCGTTGGGGGGTTTCTAGCAATCTTGTCTCAATAAGCAAATATTTACGCATTCAGTGTTCCTCACCACAAGTGTATCAATGCAGACCGTAGCAGCTGCACACCTTGTGGAATTCATTGAAAGTAAAATAGCCAAGCAAATTCACAGGGAATGTCAGTTTCAAAGGGAAAGGAAATAGGGCTCCAGAACTGCTCTGTAAGTATTCCTAACAGCACATGCATTACAGTTTAGCCAGGTAGAAATTCAATCTTGATACCATTTTATTTGTTAAATTATTGTTGGGCATTTTTAATCTTTTTCTTTTACTAGCCCCAAAATGTAAAAAAATTGTAAGTGTTTTCAGAATGGCTGTAAAAATACTAGTTTTTATCTTCACATTATTTTCAGTATATGGGATGTTTTCCTCAGGTCTGGTCCATTGTACATTGTTAGCACTGAACAGGGCCTTCAATGGTAACAGCAGTTTCTAAATCCTTTAAAATTATAGAATGCATGTTAGAAAAAGGCCACTTTTTTGGTGGATATGCTGATGCAAGACATGCACAACACAGTTACCCATAGGCACTTCTTTTACATGCAGAAAATATGCTGTGTTTAGTTTCCTGGTTAAATGCTAAGCTCACCTGTCCATCTACCCTCCATCTCTGTCTGTCAGACAAAAGAAAATATCCTTATCTCCAGGTCTTGGAGAAGTCTGAGGGAGTTTAAAGGGACTTTATCTGCTAAACATTCTATTTCAGAGTATCAGCAAGCCCTAGCAATAAGTAAAATTTCAGAGTTGAGCTTAGGGTAAGGCTGCTAAGGAATCTACAGATGGTTGTTTCTGCCGATAAACTTACTTTTGAAACCTTCACATCAGGGTTTCCTGTGATTCCAGACAGATCAGCCTGATTAGAAAACACATCAGTTACACCCAGATTCATTAGGATCCTCTTTAAGTCATAGGTGCCTGAAATGGATAGTTTTGGAATGTGCAATTCCATCCTCCTGTCAATTCAAAAGTAAATTGTGGTAATTGTTGCAATCAGAGCATGCTTTGGACTGAAGATTCCTAACTTGATGGTGGTTCTTATATGCTAAAATGCTAGTTTTTCATCTGAAAAACATGGCAAGAAAAAGAAGATAGGAAGATGCTGGTCTGGAGGATAGGAATGTATGGAAGGAGAAAGACAACAGTTCGTATTTCTTGTATGATGCTGCAGCACAGTCACTTTATGAGACAGTAAACAGTAGTGGTGCCAGCATTTTTGGGACAAAGTTTGCATTCTTTTTCTAACCTTGAAGGTTCTGCTTTGGATTCACACCCCATTCCCTCTAAGGGATGTGACTGCTATGTCACTGTATTACCACTCTTTAAATATTTTGCTTGAGACAAGGGACCTGGAGACACTTAGTATCAACTAAAAAATATTTGGGGGAAAAAGAATTAAATTTCCCACTGCAGAGATCTCTCATCACAAGGCAATGCTGATTCTAATTTTTGCTGAAAGTATCAAATCATTTGGTCTGATGGTTTATAGTTATTCTGTTGTTTAAACCTCCCATCAAAAATACAAGATAGTAACTGTAAAACCTGACCATAGCATTTATATTTTGGAATCTGACTACCTTGAACATCAAATCAAAATACTATATTTACCATCTTTGAAGAGATCTCTCCCATTTAGAAACAATGTTTTTTGTCAGGACATGTTCCAGCTGTTTCATCTTTCCCTTATTGGGCAGGATAAACAATGCTGCAACATCGCCCTTGTAAGGAATCTGCACCACCTCACAAGACAGATTCCTGTCAGAGAATGCTTTATAAAATCCATCTCGAATCATCATCTCCACTTCAACTGAGGTCTCTGCATTCACATGGAAATAGTCCTTGTGAGTCCCCTCAATATCAAAAGGATTTTCCCAGTAGGCTTAAACCCAAAAGAGAAAGAATGGAATTGAATACTTATTTCAGTGAGGATATATTAATATAGTCCAGACAAATGAACAATAAATAGAACCTTGTCTGAAGACGTACACTTATACTTGAAGATAAAAAGTATTCCAAGTTTATTAGATATCTTAGTCTCTGTAACAATTAAATATCACAGGTTAAATTTTGTATGGACTTGTACACCATCTTTCTAAGTCAGATAAATTAAATGAAGTAACTTCATCATATTACCTTATGTTTTATTTGAAGAAAATGAAAACTGACCAGAATCCAGCGATTTGCTGTTTGTTTTCAGAATATTGCTTGTAAAGCAAGTTTCGCAGTGGATGTCTGACTTTTAAAAGGTAGCATGTTATGCTCCTCACATGGTTTTTTATATGTTTTTCATCTTGTAGCACTAAGAAACACAAACTTTTTGACCTGAGCATAACTGCAGTATGATAAATGGAATAGAGCCTCAAGGTCTATAGTCTTGAAAATGGTTTGCTCTTGATGTTTATTCAATTGAATTTTCTATGATATTTTATTTTGTAATAAAAGCAGGTCATTCAGTCACTAAACATAGACAAAGATTACAGCTTGCCATTCTGTAAGTATGTTTTTGGTTTTTTTTAGTGTTGAATAGAAATAGCTTAATTTGAAGAATAAATAATAGAATGTGAACTCCACAGAATCCTCATTACTTATAAGTTTAAGCCTTTTCCCTTTCCCTTCAGAAAAGAAATGTACTCTGGTATGGTACTCTGACTAGGGAACCTGAGATTAGGGCACCTAGATTTATTAAGTATTTAAAATAAACTCTTTTTTTTTTTTTTTATTTTGCTGAAAGTTCATAATTTCCAAACATTTTCCAAATATTCCTTTCTGGGTGGGAAATCTCATGTACGTCCTGAATGCTGCTACAGATGAAAACCCAAGAAGAAGTTAATAATTTCCAAAGCAATACGTTCAAATACCTCTTGGGATATGTGTAAAATAATGACAAGGTGTAGAACATTTGGACTCCAACTCCAGAGGTATTTACCCATTTAATAGTCATGGACTGTAAGTAAATTAAGATTTTTGGCAGTTTTTGTTAATCATCATCTTCAGAATTTAGTTTTCTACTTCACACATACAATGTGAAAACATTTTAATTTTTAAAATAATAAGTAGATGAAGTTTGACAGGATAATTTAACAATGCACAATCTCTTGTGCTCTGACAATTCCCTGAACCTGAATATTGCAACTTTTCTGCTTCGAAGTCTAAATACATGCTTGAAAAATTTAGATGTGGAAGAAATTTCAGAGTTGAAAACTTTCAATTTTTTTTTCATAATAGTCTCATCTGAACACATTCATTTAAAAATTATTCAGAAATAACTTGGTGTACTTGTTTTACATCAGGTGAAACAGCACTAAATATATGCAATAAGTAGCATCTATGTAACTTACCTTTGAAATAAATGTAGTTAACAATTACCATCAGAGTGTTTGGATCAAGGTCCTCAAGTATTTTGTTTGTATTCCCACGGGTTTTATTCTTTACATAATCATTGATCTCTTTCTTAGCTTCAGTGGTACTCTGGAAGCTACTAGAGACAGCTTTTCCTCTCTACAGTTTTTGATGTCCTTCAGAAAAGTTTTGGTTGGCTTCAGGTGTTTGTCCATGAACAGAGTGTTCCCCATGCTCAGCTGCACCTGGCTACCAGGGCGGTTCAGCAGGAGGAGGAGCTGACCAAAGCCATGGTGTATCTCCTCCTTCTGGATGTTGATGAGGTTAAAGGCCAGTCCTTCCAGCACCTGAGCCTGGCTACTGCCTCGGGAGCCCAGGGCCAGAAGGGCAAGGGCAGTAGAGATGCTGACTGGGGAAAAGAAAATGTTCTTGCCAGGTTCTTGAGTGCTTGCTTGCCTGTAAAACTGAAAAGCAAAGACTGTATTGCTTGAGACTATCCTTTGGCAGGACTCAAGAGGATCTGCCTCATGGGAATGCTGCTCCTGAGGGTCAGTGGCCTCAGGCTGGTGAGTATGGTGATCAGTCTGGGTCAGGCTGTGGACATTGAGGGGAAGCATGGCCACCAGAAAGCACAGTGGGAGCGTGGCCTCCATTATTCTTCACAGATACTGCATGGACAAAGAACAAAAGGTCTTGGATGCTGGAGATTGGCTGTATTGACATCTCATCTTTTATTTCTGTCTGCTACTGCCTTCAAGTGGAAATCACTGTTATCTCCTGACCTCCTCCTTTGTTATGGAAGTGTTTTTTAAATCCAAGTGCTTCTGAGTTTACCTGTAATTCTCGTCCATTGCTGCCTACTTCAGTTCTACTTTACTCCAGCTACAAAAGTTCCTTGTTAGTGGGGAAAGAAACATGTGGGTATTAAAGTAAAATAAGAGTACAAAGGAGAGAAGAAGTGAAAAGGCACCTTTTTTTTTCTTTTTTAAAATGGCAAAGCAACATGTTAAAAGCATTCTGATTAATTCTTTTGTGCTTATCTTTATGACCTCCTAAGATTGTTATGCTATTAGGGTTTGAATGAGGTTTATGTTAAATGACAGTGCTACACTGCTATATCAAAAGGAAACAATACGAGATTGCAGAATTCAGAAGTGCTCTTTTCCCTTATTTCTGACTCATTTTACTATACAAAGTGACTAATCATAAGAGCTGGAAAAAATTTTTACTTCAATACCTGATTAAATTCGAATATGTTTGTCTATTTTAAATGGCCACTCGTGTGTCACTTGTCTTCCAGATGAGTTCCTTCTTGTGTGTATCCTGCATCTGGTTATGGGAAGGTGAGACCGTTGGTGTGGACTTGGCCTCTCCTGTATTTCTAAGCTTCATATCAGAAGGAAAGTATCCTTTTGTAAGGTAAATATGCCTAAGGCCAGACTAGTGCTCAGCAGCAGGATTGGATGAGGGTACCTTGGACCTTTGTAGTGACTGTGGCCACTTTTTGCCTTTACTTTGTTTGTTTACTGCTTTCTCTTTCACCAGTTGGACCGAGAACATACTGGGATGATTTGTGGTGTCTAAGATGCTTAAACTGTCAGAAAACAAGTAAGAGCTATTCCCATTAAAAATTTGGTACCAGTGACTAGAAAAGCTCCAAATAACCTTCATCTAATGTCCTACTTGAAACAGAAAAGCTTCAGACAGAAGGTCGATCACAGGCTGCCTGCCTACCCCACAATCAGTGGTAAAGGCACTCAAAGACATGAGTTCAGCAAAGCAGATGAGATGTTTATAGGGATTTTCTCCACCCTGGGGCAACACTCTGACCACTAAGTTTTGGTGAAAAGGAACTGCAGCGTGTCTTTCTGCAGCTTTGCTCCGTGTGAGCTGGGTAAATTGGAATTTACAGAGGACATTGGCATAGCAAAATCAGTTTGTGAATTCTGTCTGGGCCATCTTAGTGGAAGGAAGACATTTACTCATTCACTTCAGTCTTGGTTATCTGATTGTAAGCTTTAGGGAAAACTAGTAATAAAAAATAAAATTGACAGTTGAAAAGTCAGAATACTTCTGTTATTGAAGCATATTTGTTCTAGATATTTTTGAGCTATTTGGGATAAATATTCAGAGTAGAGTTATACTCTGTGGAGCTGCTATTATGAATTGCCAGAATTTGCTATTCAGTATTTCTCGAAATTAAGTTCAGCAGTCATTTGTGTGCTTAGAAACTAGGTTTCACCCATGAAAGCAGATGTGCTTTATGACTCACTTAGCTAAATACCATACAGCTGGGTCAAAATCATTAAGGTAAAGATAACTGGGTACTTACTTTACATTCAGAAGGCTCTTGCTCTCAATGGGCTGTGCTGTTTCTTGCTGCTTTACTCGTACTGCTGTTTTCCTCTGTTAAACATTACATGGCTGCAGATACATATTACCTAGAAGCACAAAGCTTAATGCTGATGAAGCCGGTGTTCTTGGACCTTGTATGCCTATGTCCACATCTCTTCACTCCAAACAGAACAGAGACCACAGGGCCTGGGCTGGTCAGTAGAGCAGAGTGTTAAATCCCAAAGGGTATGGAACTCCTAAGCAAATATTTATTGGAAATTATATTTTGTTGTCAAGAGCAGCTACTCTACCCTATGTGTCACCTGAGGTGAATATAGCTGTTCATCTGGAGACACAATTTTGCCCAGCACTGAGCTCTGAATACCAGGGTGAGGGAGCTACAAGGAGCACTGTTTGTCCTCAGTCATGCTGATTGGACTCCAGTTCAGCTTACTGGACTCCACTTATGTGTCAGTATCTCATCTTTTATTTCTACACAGTAGAAATAGCAGAGGTCACTACTCTGCAGCCAATGAGCCCTCTTGGCCTCATAAATAAAGAGGGTACCTCATGGCAGAAGTGCAGTCTTTCAGGGAAAGTGAGAGGGGTGCTTGTGGTGCTCCAAGACAGTCAGGCTGTTGTTGGTGGTTCTGGGCACTTCTTCAGTCATAGAGGTGAGCAGTGTTAAATATTTACACTTCTGTTAAATATTGCATGGATTTAAAAAACCCTGTCTGAGGACAGATAAATGCTGATGTAGCCATGCAGAGAAGGCAGGAGTCTGTGCTCGCCGGGCCAGCTGACTTTAATGTTTGTCCCCAGACACGCACAATAGCCATCTGCAAACACACACTGAAGAGGAGAGGTCCATGGCCATGGGCAGCTGTACTACCACATACACCTCCCCAGCTTATTGCCAACTAGTCACACAAGCGCTGAGGCATCTCCTGAGGTGTGTTATGGCCTGCACTGGGGTTTCAGATTTTTGATCATGCAGCTTCGGCATCTGCTTCAACATGGTACTAAGAAGAGCAGATCAGAAGAGGTAGTTAACATGAAACTTGGTTTTTTTCCCCACAGATGAACTTGGCAGCAGTTCAGAAACTATTCTACATTCACAGGCTTTCTTTGAGCCTTGGTTTGGTCACAACAGAAGAGGAACCCTGGGCAGTGGACGCCACTGTGCAGCTGCAGGGCCAGCTGAAGCACAAGGTAACAGGAGAGAGACAGCGCTCTAAAGAATTGTATGCAAGCATTGGGGCAAATTCTGGATTCCCTCTATGACTCTGAGGTGAACCAAAATATGTTTCAGTACAGTGAGAAAATTGTGTCAGAGACACAAAGACAAATGTTTTGCTGTTCAGACATTCATCTGTATTAGCCTCTTGCTGAAAGTCAGCATGGATTGATTTTTTAAACTCTTTCAAAATCTGCTTCTCTTTGCTTCAGTTATCCTTGTTGACATGAGGTGGTGGCTTGAAGATGAGGTTCACTATCCTGCCAGGGAGGTCAGCAGAGGTTCTCCAAGCCAGCACCTGGTCCACCCCAGGGCCTGCTTCTGGAGACAGTAATGCATAAAGCATGCCTACACTGCTACTTTGTTTTAACACCTTAGTTCCTTCTTAAAGATGTTGCTGTATTTCTACTATTTTATTCAAAATGCTTCTTTTAAAAGCTACCTAGCTCCTTTCATCAGCAAATACCTAGCATGCCTTGCCTGCAGCCCCAACCATGCCCTGCTGAATGCAATGCAGACCATCACTCTATAAAAACATTTTCTCAGGCTGTTACAAAACTCCCCTGTAATTCTGGGCACTCTGAAAGAAAAGTAATGGCAAATTCTCAAAGCAGCAAAATGTCAGCCTTGGCTGAGGAAGGACCTGGACAAAGTATTTGCAGAGCAGTCACAGCCACTCCACTCCAGACCTATAATATCCACCTGACAGAATACATATCTGGTGTGGGTGTAAAACCCTCTCTACTGGCTGGCCCAAGGCTATCTTCATGTTCTGTCCACAAAGACAGTACTTGCATTACCAAAATTCACCATTGCTTACCCTGGCACTGGACTACAGCTGAGAGGATTCAGTGCCAGTGGGGCAGCTGAGGGGTGGTGGCTCTGGGGCAGTAGTCAGAGTTAGCTTGAAGAACTTACCTAAAGTATTTCTTGAAGTCATGCATGGTTGGAGGCAGATTTTACCTTTGATTTCTGTTCTTGCAACAGGACTGAAAGGTCTGCCCACCCCTGGCCTTCCAGTCAGCAGGGGAGGAAGATGGATGCATGGTAGGTAAGCTGCACTGTTTTGTCATGGCTCACATAAGAACATTTCCTGCATTTGATTTCGCACAAATATTTTTCTTAGCTCTGTTATCCCATTTGACAGAACCCATGTGCTCGTTTATACTGTAGTTGGAGATTAATGTCAGGAACTTTTTTGCTTTAATGAGTCTTTAATAATTTGCATAATTTGAGAGGTAAACATATTCAAATGATGATAATAGAAGCTACAGATGATGAATGGTATTGTCAAATTATCTGGGAGGAACATAGATCTACGATTCACATGTCAGTCAAATATAATATAGCAGGAGTTCAGTTTCTGCTGCCATTAAAATCATTACTTCAGGATAATGAATTTTGTATTTAATAATTTTAAAATGTGTTCAAGATTTTTCTATAGCTTTCTTTTAATATTTATGTGTGTTAAAAGCTGTCTCAATTAGAGAAACACAGTGAGAAAAAACTCAAAGAGATGTGCAAAATCTTTGTGTTACCATTTTCATAATTCAAAGCCTTGAAAATAATAGTTCAGAATTAAAGCCTCAGTAAAGAAAGGAGATGATCCCATTCTGTTCCATTCATTAAACTCATTAAAGTTTCCTTTCTATGTATTGTATTTATTGATTCTGAGAAGAACCAGAATTTATGTGTCAAATACACAGTTTTCTGTGTTGTGTGGAAAGTGAACTTCTTAAATCTGAAAGCAGATTTCTTAAATCTGTATTTATGGACTAAACAAAAAATGTCCTAATAATCAGTCTGTACTTCATGAATACATTTGGCAGATGTTTGAAATAAATGTTAAGGTGTTTGATATTTGCTGGCGAAATCGTGTTTTTATCCAAGAGCCCCGTTGTTACTAAAAGAGTGTAATTTTACAACTCCAACTTTGAAAACTATAGTTGTGCTAGTGGAAAGTTTGTCCATGAAAGTGTAACTGGTCCTAAGTAGTTATGTGTTGGGTTTTTTTTGTTTGTTTTGTGCGTTTTTTTTGTTTGGGGTTTTTTTGGGGCTTTTTTTGGTGGGGTTTTTTTTGTTTTCTTTTCTTTTCTTTTTGGTTTTGTTTTGTTTTTTTAGTAGTAATAATAATTGGCTTACAAGAGACTTTAAAAACAGCATAAGACATGCAAACATAGGCTCTGGATGCACTGAAATGTCTCTCAGTGATTTGATTCGTTTTTCTTGTTAGCACACTTGTGAAAGAAACATAATTTCGCTGTTAGTTCTAATACAAACACAGGTCATGTGCAAAGCCATTCTGATCTGATATTTTGTGTTTATCCTTTCGAGAGAGACAACCATGTTGATTTTTTGTTATTGATACTAATGAAAACTCTCCCCTCATGTTTTCACTTGGCTTGGACTGTTAGCATTGCTGAATTTCTGTAAGCAGTTACACAGTGGCTGTTCAATGAGCCATGCCTAACAAAGTAATAAGGTTTAATTAGCCCAACTTAATTTGACAGTGTGCTGCTGGGACACTATCTGTTTGTACAGTTGGCTAGTGATGCATGTATGCATATGAAATAAAGATCACTCCTTGAAATTTTTCTTTGCTTCTAGTATTCTGTAATTGAATTTCAAGTTGTCTTCTCCTGCAGACTCTGCTTCCATCTGTACAATATAAAAACAGGTCTCAGTTAAGCAGATTGATGTGTTCTTCAATTTGAGTTTGATAGAGGCTGTTTTCAAGCTACAAATTTCATATTCTTATTGTATAATCACAGCAAAAGCTTGGATCACACAAGAACCCAAAATCTGTGCAGCCAAACCTGTAATCTTTAGTATCTCCAACATGTAAAATTGTTTCAGGGTGCAAAAGCTCTGAGTACAGCACACAGGCTGCTTAAGGCAGCATTAGGTCTGCACAGAGATAATAATGGATTGAAGTTTACAGCATCCTCCTTTATACTTTAAAAATATGATTTATGGGGTTTTTTTTCAATGATGTTGATGTTCATTGTGCCTTACGTGGATTTACAAACTCAAAACTCTGAGCAAAGATTCATCAGTGTTTTTTGCTACAGAGTGTTTAACCTACAGCTGTAATCAATGATAACCACTGAGAAGTGAGAGGACAAGATTCAGCAGCCCTGGCTAGTGCAGCCTCAGTGTGCTTCCCAGCAAAATTCAGGAAGTCTTTGTGAACATCCTGCAAAGAAAGTGGGCAAATTTCATAGGATCAGAGGTTGGACAGTAAAACTGAGGTTTTGGGAGGGAGGTTGCTGACACAGTGCCTCCCTGAAGTGATTTAATCTTCCAGCCAAGGGACTGTATTGAGACCTACCTAGTGGAGGGCAGGGAACTGTAAATGCCAGAAAGAGGCTGAAGTGAAAAAGCAAGGGAGATGTTCTGTCCTTCTCTAACAAAACACGTGTGCACTTAATGATAAAATCTTGTTCAACTTCTGTCCAGCTACACTGTCCAGTGGTTTCTTGCAGAAAACTCATAATCAATACAGCAGAGAAATATTAAAACTTGGGGGTTATAATCAGACAATAAAACATATTTCTAAAGCTGTCCCTCTATATAAATTTTTTTTTTTTTTTT
>VXBB01015258.1:479778-571454 GCA_013399915.1 Illadopsis cleaveri
TTTTTTTTGGGAAAACATTGTCAACAAATGTGCCAGTGTGTTTTCCCCACAGATTTTGTGCCTGTGCAGCAGAATCTTAGAATCAAAATTTAGGAAGAAAGAAACCTTCAGAGGCCATCTAGTCCAGTCCTTTGCACAAAACATCAGCTTTCTCATGTATGTGTCTCCAAGCACAGGTATTTCACAACCACGTGTCTCAGTGCTTTACCACTGCATGGTAAAAGCACGTTCTTTTTTAGAATTTTCTACATTCAAACAGTTCTGTTTTCTGATCCTCTCTTCAGTGTCTTCCAGCTCGAGCATCATCCATTTCTTTGTCATGATCCAGGAACTTCTGGGCTGTCATTTACAAAGAAGCCATGGCGTTTTCTCAGCTGGACCTTGCTTAGCATTAATTGAGAGAAAACTTCTGTGGATGTCCTGCTCTTCCATTTATCTCAGGGGGCGTCTTTGTGCAGCCAAATCCACATGGATGCTTTACTGCCCTCCTACTCCAGGAGGGCCTCACAAAAAGACTCAAAAAACAAAATTAAATGTTCTTGTCACCTGCTATTGCCTAGATCTGCTTGTAAAGCCAAAATGTAAAATAAACATTGCTGCTACCTACCTTCAGCAGAGTCAGGTTTTGACTACACTGTTGCTTTCCAGATGTAGGTAATTTACAGCTCTTGAAAGGTACTATTCAGTGGAGTGATCAGTTGGTTTATGGGACTGAAACCCAATCACACAGTGGACTTTTTATTTGCTGGCTGTCATTTACAAGATAATGAGGAAGGGAATTAACATCTGAGTGAGAAGGCATAATGAAAATTTCCCACCTCTGCACAGAGAGCCATCAATATTTGTAACAGAGGTTAATTTTATGCAAGTTCGGATCCATGAACTTAAAGGCCAGAGTAAAAACAATGAGGAAAAAAAGGGCTTTTAATTAATGTCTTTGAAGTAGTTTTTGAAGAAAGATTAGAACACCCAAAAAATCCATAGAATGCCAAAAATAATTCCTCATTTATCCCACAGAAATGAGTTACAAGACTTAGATCTCAGTGGTCAGTTCAGTGTTGCCAGGCTCTGTGAATACTGAAGTATTTAGAGAGGTTGTTTTCCCCGTAAACTTCTCTTGACCTTTCATCATCTTGCCCCATCCAAATTCTACCTCCATCCAAAGCAGATATGTTGCATCCAACTTAAGTGCCTTGGGAAGAAAAAATGGAGCTGGGCGTCTTGGGGGATCAAGGGAAGAACATTTTGAGAATCAATGTCACTAAAAAAAAAGTAGATAAACATAGATTTTACTTTTTAATATAGAAATAGAAGATATATTTGACTGTTCTTACTGCCTCTGAACTAGCTTGCTCTTTTAATTTTGCTGTGTTGAATTCAATTAGGATGTTTATCTGTGGTGCCCTCTGCACAGCAATACAAGTACGGAAAAAATACACCTTTTAAAGACATAGGAATTAAAATTGTGTGTTTACCCCAGCTGTGTTTTTTGACTCCTCTTTTTCTTAATTTCTTCTTAGTAAAGCAACAGAGTTATTTCTTTAAGGGACTCCCATGTTATACTACTCAAAAATTGGCCAAAAAGTGAGTCATCTCAGATTGGAATAGTCTATCATTTGTGATTCATAGCAGTGTATTGAATGAGAGCTTGAACTAAAGACTAGGTTTAACCCTACCATACCAGATGTACAAAATCAAAAAGAGAGAGGGAGCCATCTCCTCACTAAGCCTGATGAGGAGCAGTCTTTGAGCAGATAATGGTGTGGAAATTGCTGGCAGTTAAAACAGATATAAATGTCTCAGGAAAGAAACTGCTGCAGTGCTTGGCAAACGCTACATGGCTTAGTGCAGGGAGACCCTCTTCTACTCCCAAAATAAGGAAGAAGGAGTAAGAAATGTTTGTGTCACATCAACTGTCAGCTCCTATACATGACCTTGCCTTTGGGAAAAAAGCTCAGGAAACCAGCCCAAAGACATAAGGACATGTGAGACTCAAAAGCTTAAAGACTTATATATGCTCTGAAGTACATAAAAGACTGTGAAAATGAAGGTGTCACAAAATTACACTGGAATGGAAAGGTAACACAGGTGCAGAATGTTTTTTCTGAGTGTTTCCTGTAGCAGGATTTTCTTAGGGATGAGCTGCCCAGACCTGATTTACCCCAGCTGAGGCCTGACCTGAGGCCTCAAGCCTTTGACGCAGTTAAAATTACTTAGAGAAGTTGTGGCACAGTTAGAAATTAGATGTTAAGGTGTCTGGGAAAGATAATGGGGTTTGTGAAGGTCACTGTATAGAGCTGTTAGTAAGCATGTGTTAGCTACGTTAAAAGTAAGTTCAACAATGTGTGTTTGCATTCTTCTCTTAGCTGTGTGCCAATGAAAGAGCTATCCATTTTGTAAACTATATAGAAATGTATATAAGCTGCCATTTTAGATGAAATAAAGGAGAAACGTAGTATTGACCACACTGGTTGGACCTGCGTTTGCTTCGACCCAACTCTCTTTAAGGCAGTCCTGGCTTTAGTTTTCAAGTTTTAAAGCCTTAAAGGCCCTATGTTTTCCTTTGCACAGAAGTGATGTCTTTGAGCACCACTATCAAACCCATCCTGAAGAAACTGTACCATGAGTAACAGGTGACATGAGCTCTAATGTAAGTCTTCTCTTCACACCACTTGCAAGATGCCCCCTTAGCCAAGGTGTCCTCTCTGCCCTTTCTTTTATTGCTTACACTTCACACAGCATAAGGCAACTGAATGAGAATGTGAAAACAATCCTGGAGGCTGTAAATAATCTTCTAAAGAAGATTACTTCCTTTTCATCTTTTTTCAATGCAGGCAGCTAGTGGTTTAGGTTCCTTTAGAGGTATTGTGATAAAAGTCCAAGATGTGCTTTTCAGTTAACACAAAACAAACACTTGTCCATTTAAACTGGAGAAATCTCACAAGCAATACCAAAGTCAGCTACTCAGAGGGAATGAGGGATCTGAAGAATGGATTGAAAAGCCAACAGCCTCAGCTAGGGCATGCTTTGCTTATAGAGCCGTCCACTTCTGATTGATTTGTAAACCTATTTCTTTCCCAGCCTTTTCCCAGATGAAATAACAAAAATGACTAAACCATGCTGTATTTGAGGAAGAGAAATACGACTTTTTCCCAGACTTCGCAGGAGTCAAATAACCATAAATATTTTTTGTCTCCTGGCCAAATGGCAGAGCGCAAGCCAGGAATCTAATATATAGAAGAACTACTGAATTAGTGTTATGGCTTTCCATTAAGAGGGCCTGGAAACATTTGAGTGAAATGCATTTGTTTGTTTTGTTCTTACTTTCACCTTTTGCAGTCTCCTAGTAGCCAGTGCTACAATTAAATACACCCCATTCCAGAAGCCAGGTTATCTAGCTCTGTTTCAGCCCCTCTAATACTTCAAGCTTATTAACTATCTCTTGGAATTCATCTACCTGCCACAACAGGTCATCAACCTGAGCACACTTTGTGCAGGCACCAACCTTTTCTCCAGTGGAAGCATCTGGGCATCCATTGCAAGCTACCACCTGTACTGACATCTCCTTCCTTACCAGACCCATCTGGGTGGAAGCACCAGGCTTCTTAGGGCTGTCTCAGTGGACACAGTGGTTTTGACTCTGAGGCAAGAAACCACCTTTGCAGCATTTAACACTTACCTGAGCTGTGGACCTCCTTGTAGATTGCAGCGCCCTCCCTGCACACTTTGCCCACACCAAATGCTACAGAGCATCTGATGTGACATGCCCTGGTCATGCACTCCCAGAGCCATTTACATGTCCTGCAGATGCCCTGGCAACAGCCCCTCCTCACCAGACTGGCTCATAGGAGCTTATGGGTCCTGACAGGCCCTGGGCTGCTGCTCAGGTGTCCCTGAGCATAGGTGATTCTGCTGCAGGTAACTCATTCTGATATGCCAGGACTATGCTGGGGGCATTTGAGGTTGCCAATGCTCTTTGAAGGTTGTGGGACAGCACTACTTTGAGGCATACCACACAGATTTCCTGAGTCTAGAGGTTATTGTGATTGGCAGGTGATGGATGCTGGCTATGAGGGTTCCATGGCACCTTCATAGCTGCCAGCTTCCCAATGGCAATAGAAGCCACATTTTCAGCCCTTATTAATCATCAAGTTCTTCAAAAGCTGAGAAATTCTCATAGTATTTCCCAGGAATATCTGTTAATTGCTAATTGTGTAACAATTACTAGACTATCAGAAAACAAAATTAAATACATGATATCATAGAATCATAGAATGGTTTGTGTTAGAAGAGACCTTGAAGATCATCTAGTTCCCAACCCATGCCATGGGCAAAGACAATTTCCACCACACTAGTTTTTCTCCAGGCCCCATCCAGCCAGGCCATTGACACTATCAGGAATGGGGCAGCCACAACTTGTCTGGGCAACCTGTTTCAGTGCCTTACCACTCTCACAGTAAAAAAATCCATCTTAATATCTAATTTAACCTACTCTCTTTCCATTTGGAGACATTCCTCCTTGTCATGTCACTCCAGGCCCTTGTAAAAAGTTCCTCTCCATCTTTCCTATAGGGTCTCTTCAGGTATTGCAAGGCTGCAATATGGTAACCCCAAAGCCTTCTTTTCTCCAGGCTGAACAATTCCAGTTCTCTCAGCATTTCTTCATAGGAGAGGTCTTCCATCCTTACTTTGTGCATTTAACAGAGTATTAGTAGGTCTTTCCAGTAGAACATGTAATTTGTTTTCAGCCCATAACATTAGAGGCTGTTGCTTCTGTTATGTGCCTTTAGTTTCTCTCTAGCGGGTGCTGTGCAACTCTGCGAACAATGACAGACTTGTGCACTGGCACTGTGCACTGGCTGTTGGAAATAGGTAATTTTCTTTTATATCTCAAGCATTCTGTTTCTCTCTCTGGCCCCACAACAATATACAGTTTCCTGCTTTTTCTTGTTCCTTCTTTTATGATCTTTAACGCCACTCAAAATTGCCAAATTGCCTCTGGTTTTCTTCCAGTGTCTGTTGAACTTCACATAATTTGTAGATGACAGTTAAATCTATCTCCATCATGGGTTAGCCTGGGTTTCTAAGCTTCTCATTTACATTTTTAGTCTTTGTTTCACTTCTAGTTCCTAAATATGACAACAAATACAGTTTACTGCTATTTCCACACAGTTTGTTTTCCTTTTCTCCTTATTTCAGAGAGCTTCTCAGTGTGTGCTGTTCCAAAGTTTCTGCCAAGTTGGCAATTCTTTTTCTATGGCTCTTAACCTACAAGAGAAGACTGCTTTCAGCCTTTACAGAGACTGCTTTGATCCATACCATCCCAGATTTCCCTCAGGGTGTGCATAGGCAGTGCTGAGGCTGCGGCTCACGCATGTGCATGGTTTCATGCACTCCCACGTCACATCTGTGTGCAGACACCAGTGCAGGCTGCATTAGAAGATGTCCTTTGCACTTTGTCCCTCATGTGTCTCATCACACCAGTTCCAGCCTCCAGCAATGCCCCTGCACTGAAGTGGCCCATCCTTGCATGCAACAGCAGCAGCAACTCTTGACTAGCTAGGATGGAAGTCCTTCCCTGGTTATTCTTGGTCACAACACTCACAGCCAGAGAGCCAACCAAGAAACAAAAAACCCATGAAAGAAAAAGCAAAAAAGAAGCAGACTGTCCTGAGCAAACCATGAGTCCAGTGAGTTTGTGACAACCTTAATGCTGACATTTTTGGTGGGTGGTTGTGCAATCCCTCTGTGTTCATTATTTACTACACAAATTTGTTGCACATTTGCAGTGAGGGTCATGTCCTGGTTTTGCCAAAATAGAAAGAAAACCAAGGCAAGATGTGTACAGTTCCTACACCTGTCTGAAGATGATTCCTTACCAAGAGGTTTTCTGGTCATCCAGTTCTTAAATCAGCTTCATTTTTGTCTATCCACTTTCAAATGAGTTAAGAGGCAAGGTTATTTCTCAAAGTGAGATGTGGTTGGCAAAATAGCATTTAGATATTTTTTTCCTACTAACAAACACACACTATTGATCTGAGCTCCATGAGGAACAACAAACATAGTCTCTTGATATTTGCCTACAAAGTTATTTGTCATTGCAAAGCTGGACTTTGACAATTCATCCTGAGCTAGCCCTGAGATTTGGCAAGAAGTTTTAAATGATCTTCTGTAGAATAAATTTATCTGTATTGCACCGAAACCAAGTCCTTATATGTTTAGAGGTGTGAAGCCAACTACTTGTTACTAAATACAGGACATGCTAAATACAGTTATGAGAAACTTTTGCCATTGATTTATGTGATTTTGAGGAGGACTTTGAAAGTGAATATCAAGTGTTACCTGTCTGCAGAAAGACATGGAACGTTTTTTCTATTCCCTATTGGTATTCTTGCGTTACAATTTACTCATATTCATGACACTGATTTAACGTGAAAGAAAATAAAGATCCCCAAACCAGAAAAAGAATTGCGTTTTAGAAATATTCACCACAGTTTTTATGTTACATTTTTCGCAGACATCTTAAGAATTTAAGGTCTAAAACATTGTCATTTATATTTTTTTCTACCAGTTTGAGACATTCTGTAACAAAAGATTTAATCAATCTATAATTTACATGTTTTCTTTGGCTTTCTATATTTTAATAGGTTGTGCTAAAGATGTTGATTTAAAAACTAAAGCAAAAGATAATAAAATAATTTAAATATTTACTGCTTTTTAAGTAAAGTTATGTATCTTTCATAACCCTGCAACTATCTAGTGTACCTGGATTCGAGGAACCTTAAGTTAAGAAAGGGTACAAATATCAATTCCCAGTCTGTTTTTACTCTATAACAGTAATCCACTCCTAACATTTAGAAAAGTGACTTCTGAAATATTTTCTGCATTTTTTATGTGTGTTTATGATAGCATAAACCAAGTCAACAGTCCCTAGGAAAGCTCTGCTGTTCCTACTGAGGAAATGCAAATTTTCTGGAGTTATAATTTTCATTCTTCCTTTTTTCTACCACAATCTGTCAAGTCTAGCTGGAAAGTGAATACTGAAGGTGGCATCAGTAGAAACAAGAAATGACAGTTACAACAAATCTATGAAAAGGAAAGTGGTGCTATGTCATGGACTACTCCATCAGGCTTTTATCTCAAGGCATTAGCAACAATCATTACATTAGTAGGATAAAACAGAAGGTTTTTTTCTGCTGTGGATTCCTTCCTTAGCAGAATTAAAATTATCTGTACAGCAAAACCAGCCTTCTTGTCTCCATGTGGAGGGCTTCTGCCTGAGGAGAAGACAGAGGAAGGCAAGCTAAAACAGCTGCACCCATCAGCCCTTTACATTGGTGTTTCTTACAATGTCTCAGTCACTGATCCTGCAGTTTCATGCCATACTTGGTTACAAAAACTAAAGAAATTAATGAAAATTCACTCCAATATTAAAAAAAATCTGCATCTAAGAATAGTCATCAAGGATTAGTGGATTAAAAAGACAGGACTTAACAGCTTGCACTTCCTTTTTCCTGTTTCTCCTTCAGATGCACACCCTGTGACTGTACAGCAATACCTAATCAATTGGAGACTTTTAACCAACTGAGTACACCATAGAGGCATGTCAGAAAGGGCTTCTTACAAAACTGCTGAAAAGTAACTTGTATTTCATGAACACTACATGCTATATTCAGGTGTAGGCTGCGGGAAATCCTAGTGACTTTTGGACAAGGAAAAATCATTTTTGTGTTTTAAGGGATTAATAAGGTTTCTAAGGATAATGGTTGAAAGATGAGCACTAGCACAGAGTGGTATGCATACATAAGTGTTTCACTGGATCACAGGAATTTTGCCAGTGATGTGCATAAGGTTCGTCAATCAGTCATTTTTCTGAGGGTTTACAATTTTCCCAATGAAGAGGATAGTGTGGGTGAATTTATCCTGAAACACCAGGAGAAATGGTCTGTTGAATCTGATTCGAGGCGGGCGAGGAAAATCCCCAGATCTCCAGGTGACCTCCTTCACTGTGACCCCGGCTGCCTCTGTGCCATTCTCATGGACATTCAGCATGGCTCTGTGGATCACCTGCAAGGAACAAAACAAACATCTTCCAGGTGACAATCCAGCAAGAAGAGAGCAGCCTGCCATCCTCTTCCCTTTGGCTGGCCAAAGGGAGCCCTGCCTGGAGCAAGACTGAGCAGCAGCAGCTTCTAGGAAGGTCATCACCAGTTGCTCCTGTTCCCATCGCAGCACGAACAGCCATCCCACCACTCAAGCCATCCTTCTCCACTGCTTTTGCAGAGAGTAATCCTCAAACTGCAGGCAGCCAAAGAGCACTCAAGATGACTGATGACAAGAAACTCTGGAAGCAAAGAAACCTGGTAATTTAGCTGAGACTCAATTTTGTCTTTGGCAGCTTCATGTATTATTGTGAATTTACCCTGTCATCTAGCTGAAAAAAATAACTTTTTGAGAACACTAGAAGGGCAGGAATAACAGCCCTTTGCCCTCTGTAGGAAGAATTAGAGGAAATTTTACCAAAGCTAATGCACTACATTTAGATAATTTTGTTTAGTAGCCAAAAGAACATTTAATTATATGTATGTTTTCATCCTCATTCTCCAACCATGCCTTTCTAACCTCTTGTAAGCATGTTTGGCTTCAGGTTTGTGAAAGACAGGGCTTTCTTTGCCTCCAGACTGGCAGCTATTGATAATTGAGTGATGCTTCAGAGAGACTGGGATAAACTTTTCATGGGATATTAATGTCAGGTTCCTGGGAACAGGCAAATCCTGTGGTTGCTTTCACATGCCGACTTACTTTTGAAACCGTCAGTCCAGGCTCCTCAGTAATCCCTGAGAGATCAGCTTGTTCAGTAAACAGATTGACCATACCCATCTGTTTGACTATATTTTTCACATCATAGGTGTCAGAAATAGAAAATTTTGGAACGTGCAGATGTATTTTTCTGTAACAAAAAACACCAAGAGAGACAAATCATGATCTAGGCAACAGTCCCCAATGGCTTCAGTATATTGACATTTCATGTTTGTTTTTTTAAATGTTTACAGTGTTCAGATAGCACTTCTGATCAGGTTAGCTACTTAATGTGGAGGGTGGGAACAGAAGAAGTCTGTACTAGCTCCTGCCTCTGCAGTGGGGTTCAAGGAGTGGGTTGGAAGACACAGCTATACCAAATCAGTGGCAAACAGAGCTACTACTGCCAGGTAGGAGAGCTTTTTCAAAAAGATTGCAGCCAGCTGACCTAAGGCTGTTCAAATACACAACAAGGCCTTGGCCAGCACAGAAAGAACTGCAGTAATGGTGAATTAATCCACTTTTATACAGAATGCCTTCAACACCCTTATACCCAACAGCTACTCCACTGTAGTTTCCCAGTGCTTGTATGAAACAAGGGTCTATTGAACTCATCCTGCTGCTAAGTAATATTTGGTTGAACCAGGAACTCAACCCAAGATGAATCCAAAGTTCAGTGACCTATTTGTTCACTAGCCACAGCTCTTTTTCATTATCATTTTCTAGCTAAGAAAAGGGAAGTCCATCACATAGGAACCATTAAGTGTATAGAGTTCAGTCAAAAAACCTGTACTTTAATGTTTTGTCTCAACGACATAAACACTACTAATCTGTAACACGGTCACCTCTCACCTTAGCAAAAAGAGCTTACCTGTGTTGGAGGGACTTTTCCCATTTAGTTACAGTTCTTTTCAAGAGGGCATCTTCTACCTGCTTCATCTTCCCTTCATCAGGCAAAACAAATAATGCTGCAACATCTCCATTGTAAGGTATCTGAACCAGCCAACAGGACAGCTCTTCATCAAAGTAATTTCTGTAGTAACCCTTTCGATACATCATGTCAACTTTTACAGATGTTGTCTGATCCACAAAAAAATCCTCCTGTTTTGTCTGTGCTGTACTGAAGGGTTTCTCCCAATAGGCTTATGACAAAAAGAAAATTTATTCAGTGGAATACAAAGAGGAATGGTCACAGTGAATAAAACAGGACCCAGTCCCACAGCCTTCCTTTCATTAGAGTAAATATCCTTTTCATCTTACTGTGTCCTCAGGTGTTACAATATTGCACCTTTTTTAGGTGCTTAAAGACAACTACAGGCAGGTAATACTGAAAACACTATCTTTCACTACCACATGAGTCTATGATCACGTGACAAAATTAACCAAACTCAATAAAGATATTTGGTTTAGAATTTCATTAAAGCAGATGTTTTTACTGGCGACAAATATACATGGGCTTATAGCGATACTTTCCAGATACTGAACATGATTTTTTCTATTTAAAATATTTCAATTTTTTTCTTTCTCTGTAATAAGCATTAGCTTTGCACTCTTTGATATATCTTACCTTTAAAGAAGACATAGTTAACGAGAACCATTGCAGTCAGAGGATCAAGATTTTCCACTAGTTTAACAATTTTCCCATTTGTCTTTTCTTTGATATAACTGTTGATCTGACTCTCAGCAGCAACAGAGTTGTTATAGTCAGTAGAAAAGACTTCAGATTCATAAAAGCTTTTGACATCATCCATGAACTTCTGCAGTGGTTTAAGTGTCTCTTCTATAAAAAGGGCACTGCCCAGGCTCAGCTGGAATTCACTGTCTGAACGGTTCAGCATATGGAGGAGTTGGCAAAAACCTTCATGTATTTCCTGCTCCTGAGTCTTTTTCAGGTTAAAGGCAAGCCCTTCCAAAATCTGTGTCAGAGTCACAGCCTTGGCACCAAGTGCCAGCATTGCAAAGGAGGCAGAGATGCTTATGGGTGAAAAGAAAATATTTTTATCTGTTGCTTCAGATGTGACCAGCTTGTAAAAGGAAAATGCAAAGTCAGCATTGCTGAAAACTAGTTTGACAAAGCTTTTGTTCTTAAGTGGAGAAGCTTCTTCCCAGTGAAAACTATGTCCTGGATAATGTGTCCCTTTAGCATCATCCTGCTTATTATGGTAGCGAGGATGCTGATGACACAGGGCAACAGTATGCAAACCAGCCAGCAATAAACACAAGGAGAAAGTGGGCTTCATTTTGCTTTCAGCTGTTTCTGGAAAAGAAGTAGACATGCAGAACATGTCACGGAAACTAATTTGTTCCTACTGTGTCCTCCAGTAAAGTAAAATGATGCTTTCAGCACACACCTGTTCTCCAAAGTTCTCTACACTTATAATTCACATTTCTGATGCCTGCCAGTGTTCCCTGGAAAGAATATGCCTCCTGATTCACTATATATACATATATATATGTAGTCTAGTTCTCTTTCAAAAGAGGTAATTTAAAACTTTGAAAAGTTTATTAATTTTAATATTAGCATATTCTTTTAAAATTTGTAAATTGGAAGCTTATGACCTTTTTCCCAGAGTAACTGGCATGAGCTGGTTTTGTACTCAGTATTACAGGAGGGTTACTGCAGCTCTGTTAGCCTTTCTCAATTCATCAAATAATTTGAGAATTTAATCTGTATTAAACAAAAATGTGATATAGGCATAGATCATTCTATCTAGAACCAAAATTACAAAATACTTTTACAGTTTCTTCAAAGATAAAAGAATAGATCACTGATTTTTGTGGTATAAAACTCTATAGGCATTTCTATTGTTTCCAAACCAAATTTTTATTTTATTATGTGAAGTATCTTCTTTACTATTGGTTCTTTCTGGTTTTTGAAATGTATTGATCTTTTTCAGAAGAGGTATATTCCCTATTCACATGTACAAAGGCACCACTCCCAGGCAACAACCTCCCCCCGCCCCCCACCCCCCCAAAAATAATCAGGTGTAAGGGATCCATAGGAAAACTAAAAGGGTACTTACATTGCTACAGTCTGGTCTTGTCTGCTCATTCTTCTCTTCAATACCATTAAACAGAGTTAATCAGAGCACTCCGTTAATCATTAATTAGTTCAAATAAAAGTTGCCAGTGAGGATGCACAACAAGCAGTAATGACACTGGATATTTTGGACAATTTGTCCAACCCAAACACTAACAGTGATGGGGCTGCACACAAGAAGGAATGGAGCAGAGGCTGCATCA
Organism: Illadopsis cleaveri; assembly: GCA_013399915.1. NCBI lineage: Eukaryota > Metazoa > Chordata > Aves > Passeriformes > Timaliidae > Illadopsis > Illadopsis cleaveri. Next base: position 491,821 of record VXBB01015258.1, read on the forward strand.
ATGTTTCTTCCATGCTTGTGGATTGACAGGAGCAACCTGCTCCTGTGGGGGTTTGGCAAGACAGCCCCCAGCCATACCTTTCCTGGCTGGAGCTGAAGGCTCTGGCTGGATGTGAGGGACACCCCTTACTCAGGCCTGTCTGAGCCAGCACCACTCACAGATCACAGTGTCTCTGCCAGGGTGTCCTCTTTGATCCATCCTGGGGGCAGTGCCGGAGCTATAACCTCTCTGGCTGGATTTCAAAACAGGGTTTGGATTTAGAAAGGACTTCTGCCATACTGTATACTCAGTCACAACCTTCAACAAACACCATGTTTAATGGTTTGGGGGATTTTCTTATGCAGAGCAGATTGTGTGTGACTGGTGAACAGTCTCTAAGTTTGCTAGGAGAATAACAGATGACATTATCACTCTAGTGAGACATTTACAATCAGTAAACTTGTTTACTCATTGCTGTTGGCCATCACCTGTGACTGAGTATTTGGGAAACTGGGATAGAGTTTTCACCTCGCTTTGTAGAAAATGCACAACAAAACCACCACTGCTAAGAAGCAGCACTGACTGCACAGAGAAAAGTGGTCAAAAACAGGCATCTTGTTTGCTTGGGTTAGTCTTCTGTATCATATGCAGCTGAAATGGACACCAGGAGGACACAGAACAGGCTGCCAATTCACCCTTCATCCAGTACTAAAGAAGACATGCTGGTATCACTGGACGATATTCAGGGTTGAATATAATATATGAACAAATCACCGAAAAAGAAATTAAGGCAGAAAATTAATCTTTTTTTAACAGATCTAGTTGCCAACATATCCCTCTCTGCCAGCCCCCATGCATTTGATTTCTCAGAAGGAGCCCCAGACTATATCAGATATTGAAATGCCCCATGAGATGTTCAGCATCTCTGACTGGTGGGGAGCTGCACTCAGGAAGCTGAAGGCAATGCTGGAAAGGGAACTGGACTTTCTTCCCCTCAATCTCAAATCAAGGCTCTTGTCCTGTGGTTGTTTTACGTGACTGCATAGTTGAGCAGCAAAACAGGACAGGGCATACGTTTTTCATTTTGAATTCAGTAGTGTTCATTTTTTTTTTCATACTAACCTAGGTACTGGAACACCTGATCACTTGATCTGGTTACAAGACCCTCAAACCATTCTACTTGAGACCATCAGACCCAAGTGATCCACTTGGCTTATGTGTGGGCTGCAAGAGGTCGATGAGAAAGTGAGGGGAAAGGCAATTCACGGCTTTCCTTCCAAGGATCTTCTGCTTAAAGATCAAATAAATATAAAACTACTTTTGTGATGCGTGTAGAAAATTGTGTATGAATAACCATACATGTTTTCTCCAATCTGTGAAAGACATGTAGGTAAATACACACACCTCTAAGTATTCACAGTAGTGGGAAAAGATCATCTAGTAAGTGTGGTGTGTTAATGTAAAAATGCACAAATCTGACAGAGAGGAAACTTGGATTGCCCCCTGAGAACAATTCATATAGAAGAAGAAACAAAGGCCCTAGTAATTGTTTCTGAATGTGATAACTGATTGATGAAGATGTGGAATTGTTATTAATTCTAGTCATTGCAGCGTGTGAGTAGTTCTGTTAAAAAGAATCATTACCTTTTTAAAATCTGAACAGAACCTGTGGCAATAATAATTAATATGCTATGACGTGAACTGAAAAAACCAAGAAATGCTACCTCAAATTACTTGTGATATTTTGGTAACATATAAATATTATTATATTATATATGATAATATATAAATAATATGATAACACATAAATAATAACCTCAAAACATTTTTAAGAACTTTGAAGAATTGCAAATTTGGTAGATTTTATATGCAATTGTTTTAAACCATTTTTTTTCCTAAAAGCTAGTAAAAATGAGGGTGTTCTTTTCCATCCTGATATGAAGTAATGTGAAGGGGCATTTTCTTTTCTGATGACAGTTTGTCTGAGAGAGTTAATGTCTCTCAGCCTGATTATTTACAGCCTAATCAACTTATTTAATTATCTTACTTTTATTAATTTTATCATTTTATTTACTTCTGAAAGTGATTCTCAGATTTAAAATATTTTTACATCCCTTAATATTTGAATGGAAAAAAATCCAAATCGCACTTGTTCCTCATGCATGGAGAGCACTTTCTGGGCGGAGTTATAATGTAGTGGAAGGACACAACACATTGCTTTCTGGAGCCCTTAACAGAGAGTCTGTCCATCTGATCGGGTAAAAACAGGTATTTTCCAACCTTTCCTATTATATTAGCTCAATTTTCCCTCAATAGGAAAAGCCTGAGGGTGGCAGTGCAAGAGATGATTTTTATTCTGTCTCTTTGGGTTAAGGCTAAATATTCTCCACAAAAAGTGCTCTCAGCCCAGGTCTGTCATTCAGGGGAGCACCAGGAGGAGATGCATGAGGAACAAATGTTGCTTCACCCTTCATCATGCTCACAGCATTTAAAATGCAAAACTTAGTCCCTTCTTCCTTGTGTCCAAAAAAGCATTTACAATGGAAGATAAACATATTGTGGAGGAACCTCCATACTCTCTCCTGTAAGTTCCCATTCCCAAATCTTCCCCATTCCCCATCTGCCTCCAACCAAGTGCAACCATTTGCACCTTGGTCCTGCCTTTCCTCAGTCCATCAGCAATCTGGGCTCCCTGAAAAAGGGATTGCTTAGCAGGGGCTACTCCTGTGAAACATACAACAGACACAATATGAAATGAAAAAGCAATGTATGCAATATCTACCCAGGAAGTTTACGGTTTGTTGGCTGCATTGTGGATAAAGATACAGCTTTAAAAAAACCCCAACATACAGATCATCAGGAATTTGTGTCAGGAACACATGAGGAGCAAATAGTGTGCTGGTACAACTTTGGAATTGCAGCATCACTCTGCAATGTGCTGCCTCACATACATTGCCTGTGTATGCAGAACCATCTCATTTTACTGGCATAGAACTTGGCTCCTATGTGCTTCATGTGATGGTCTGTAGCTCTGGCATCAGACATAGTAATGGAACAGTCTCCCTTTGCTCAGTCTCTGCCACAAATAAGTTTTGCCTTCTTTATGCCTGCTAACTCGTCTCTTTTCAAGGTTGAAAATCTTCCACCTCTAACAGGAGCTGTTCCAGACCTTTGATTAAACCTACATTTTTTTCTGAATTTAATAGTTCTCATTTATCCCTCTGTTATTATAGGACCATGTGTGGATGGCCCAGAGATTTAGATGATTTGCTATGCAATTTGCTCTTTTTTTCTTTCCCAGTAATTTCTAATATATAATTTGCCTCCTCTTCCACTGCTAAGCTGATGTGTGTATGTATTACCTATCAGAACAACAAACCATCCATCCTGTGTGACAGCAGTCAGTTCAAGTGCAGCATTTTGCCAAACTTGCAGCTAAAACTTAGCAAGAAAATCGAAGTCCCTATCAACACAATGACAAGAAAGATACTGCTTGTTCTAATTTGAAAATGAGTTAGAATTTGTCTTGTCCATTCCTTTATTTTGCCAGGAGATGGTGGCACAGAGCTCCTTTTCCTATAATCCCCAGAACTAGAGGCTCCATGCATAACAGTTCTACAAAGATAGCAGAGCAGAAGAATCACACTGAAAGGTTGGCTTCTTGCAAGGATCTTACTCATAGCTGATACACTGAAATAATTACATTTTACTAGTAGCATTTGCCCTATGCACCTTTTTCTCTTGGTGTAGAAGAGCCATTCTTATGCAAACAACTTTTAGAATAACAAGTTCACCAGAGAATAAAAGTTCTTATTTTGAAATGAAGTTGTCTACCCAGAGAAACTTCTTGGTGTTAAATTAAATTTAAATTGATGTCTTACGTTCTATATTTTTTGGTGCAAACATGGCCTTAATCAAGACCTAAGAAAATCCCTTATGTAGATATTTCGGAATTACACTTAAAGTTTATTGCTTCCAAAGCCAGATAGAAAGTATTAGGGCTAAACTTTGCATAGTGTTATCATTTGTTATTGTACAACAGATAAATATTGTTGGCCTCAATGAAGAAGCAGAAGGAAGACAAACTAGCTGAATGAATATATTCAATGAAATGAAATTTATTGTATGATTCTATTGCTCAAATGCCTTCTCTTAAACAAGTCTTTGAGACTCTAAGATTTTAGGATTTTGTGGATTCTGATGGATCAGAGATGGTTTAATGGGGCAACTCTCTTCTCAGTTTCAGTGGAGGCAAAATATGAGACTATGTGGTTGCCCTTACCTCTGCAGGTCACAGCCTGACAGGTCAGCACAATTCCATTTACATCAATTACATTATCACACATCCACAGGACACTTTGGGATCTAGGACGTACCTACACAGGCTTTCTGTCATAGTTGCTGCATCATCTTTCCCAACCTGTCAATCTAAGAGTGTACAGAATGGCTGGAGCATATCTGCTGCTGTTAGATGCCTCTTCTCAGTCACTTTTGGTATCCACCTTCTAACTCCCACTGCAGTGAATGTTTACAGTTTTCAAGTGAAATGCACATTTAAGAATGCTCGTGTTTCTCTTAAACTTTTTCTGTGATTGGAAATCCTAGTACCTCTGTGCTTTGGAGACATGGTTTGAATGCTGGATTAAGGATTAACACTGTTTGAGGTTTTTTCATACCTCCAAAATTACCAAGACTCATGTCAAAGATGAGTACCTGGGTTCTCAGAATCCCCATTCAAAACCTACCTTGCCTGGGAACAATCACAGTCATCTGGTTTTTAAGATCTTAGTGATTCTCTGCTTAAAATTAGTGTGAGTACAAGGAAAATGCCTGCAGCTTTTGCTGCACTGAATCTACTGAAACATTTAGAGTAGGGTTGGCTTACAAACTCCCATTTCCTTGCAATATTAGCAGTGATCACAGGCTGTACAGATGATATGGCTGTGGGGACAGGGTGGATGTGCCCATTCATGGCATTCCAGATACCAGGGCTGAGGCACAAATTGCATAGCTGGGGACAAGAAACTCCAAAGTATTGGTAGCATCTGAACAGTAGAGTTTATGTGAGCAACTGGTGCTTCTGTAACTATCCAAATGCTCTGTACCTTTTGGCACTGTATGCATCTCTTCCTTACTGCTGAAAGGAACACACACTGCACTAGCCCTGTAATTCCATTGCTTCATGTTTTGTAACAACATTCTACATGGACTCTGCCATTTGGCAAAGCAAACAGAGAAGTACAGACAGGAGATATCCTGTCATCAAACAGAGTCCCACTGGACCATAAAAAAGGTCAGGCAGAACAAACTTAGTCTCCCACATGGCTCATAGGCTGCCAGGAGAAGTTTGGCACTTGGGTCTACTGGGGCACAGCCAGGCTTCCTTCCAGGGACCCAGCCCTGTGGGTCTATCTTCCCTCACAGGGAAGTTCCTGAGTGGAACTCTCTCTAGGTAAGTCCTTTTCCTAATAACTTCCCATAAATGTGTCAAATCATGGCTCACAGACCCACAGCAGGCTATTTATGTTGGATGTTTATTATAGGTGGTTACATGCTTCACTGTAAGCTGTATTATCCCCTTCTGCAGACTGTCATTGCAGGAATTCAGGTGGATTGGGTTATAAAGGTTACAATCTTTAGCTTATAAAGAAGGTCTAGTTTTCTTTCAGGGCTTAGTTTGGATCCAGCTGCCCCATAGGCTGAGAGAATGCATGAGTGGGTATTGTGAAGGAATAAAAACATCTCCAGATGAATGAGAAGCACCATAAAACACGTGTTTACCACAGATTAAATAAACAGTCCCTAAATGAAAATTTGTTATTTTGTCTATCTGAATAGTTCCTTTTTTGGCTAGCTTTAATAACACTGATAGAATGAAGAGGAATATCACATATTTAGACAAAAGAAAGCTGCAAGAACAAATGATGTGAAGTAGACCAAGACAGATTTTCTTGGAATTAGGAAAAAATACTGTATCTCCCTACAAAAGCTTTGCAGAATTGTCCAGTTCTGTGAGAATTCCAGGCACAGAAAATCCTCAAAACCTTGTGCGTGCAGGCCCAAACACAGAAATGAATACAGAGTTTGACTTGAGACCTTGGAAAAGGCTTCCAGATCTAGAGACTATAAGTAAGAATGTGAGTTTGTAGTTTAGATAGAAACATATTAAGTGGAAAGTTTTAAGGTTTTGAAGTCTGGATATAGAAGTAGTTAGAAATAGTAGAAGTTTTAAGGTGTAGCAAGTAGTTTTGTCTGTCATTATATGATTGGTTAAGAAAATCTGCATTGGGGGAAGACGTGTGATATGATTTAATTAGGGATTGGTGTGAAACTAGAAACATTTTTTGTGGCAGTATTTATTGGCTAATTAACCTTTAAAAGACCTTGTAACCTGTGGTCTTGTGACCACTGACGGTCTCTGACTTGTGACCATTGTGACCACTTGTGACCACTGACTACAGCCCTCTGACTTATACAATGAAGACATTCTCACCCTTCACGAAACTGTAGAAGTGTAATAAATCATGTTTTGAAACATATCTCGCTGGTCTCATCTATCTTATTATCCCAAAACAGTTACTAAAGAATATTATCAGAATTGTGCTAAGAGTAATACCAACAAGGTATGATCAGTGCCCAGGCTCTATGGATCTTCATACTGTGCACTGTAGGCATTTTTCTGCTTTTAGTGTGTGTTTGGCACAAGATTTATTGGTTTCCTGTCCCCTGCACATCGTCTTCTTCCAGAGGGATTTAAGATGATCCCTCTTCCTACCCTCTGTCCCTGCCATAATTCAGTTCAACCTGCTGGTCTGGAGCATGAAGTTGCTCAGCAGGAAGAAAACTGTAGAGAATGCCCCACAGCTTGGTAGATAACTCCCAAACCAGCATTCAGAGGTATCTATCCCATTTTATACTTTTGCTAGTAGCAGCCATTCTTCAGAGTCCAGTAGGGAAACTACCAATGCAATTGTCCTGCCATCTCAAACCCAAAGGCCTGGGAGGCAGATAGGGAAGGAAGTTGCTTTGTGTGTGATTTCTCAAAGCTTTTGTTCTGTCCTAGCAACTACAGGATTTTTCCTAACTTCTTTCCCTCTAGCAACAGGCCAAAAACCTGTTTTTCTGCCACACTCTGATAAAAATCTCATGGCTCTGATAAAAATCTCACCATCCTACCTTCTGATCAGTCCTGTGCAGAGATTTATCGGGATGTGATCTCATGGGAACTGCTCCCAGCTGCAGCTGAGTTTGTATAGGCACCGCAGAGCAGGCTGCCACACACCACAGCAAGTTATCATTGATGTCAACTCGGTAAAAGCCGTTGCCTTGCACAGAGGTGTGGTCTCTCCCAGGCCCCTGAGTGATGCCATCTTGCCACATGAGGAGCAATAGCTCAGGGCTTTCACCGAGTTCTTGCCACTTGGAGCAAAGGGACTCATACAAGGCCGCAAACTCCAAGACCCCCTGAGTCAGAAGCACAGCTCCCCATACACCAACCCAATCCTACAAACACCAATGGGCCCCTGAAAAGCACCTCTGTGTAAGGTGGGCCAAGTTTAGGAGAACAGGTCAGAAGGCCAGAGAGGTGTCAGGGGTGGGGAGCTCATTTGTTGATTTGGGGCTTGCATTACCTTTGCAGTGCTCAAAACAGACTGCCAGGATCACTGTAGAAATGAGCAGTGTATATTCAGAAGCCTCATCCTCCTAGGGATGGGGTCTCAATTCCACTTTCAAAAAAATGTATCCAGGATCAATATGCAATGGCATGAAAGCAGTGCAGTGAGATAGAAGCTGTCAGCCTCTCCTTGAGGCAGCAGCTGTGCAATAAATGGTTTGCTGTGGATTTAGCCCCAGTGCTCCACTGCAATAAGTGTGGGTGATCCACAGACCCACAACACCAAGAAAGTGCTTAGATATTTCTTAAAAAGAGGTTTTACCCAAACAGGCGCATAAAGGGAGAATGTCAAGAATTGCAGTTTCCATATGAGAAAAGTTGCACTCATTTAACAGCTTTAAGATATATTTTACTGACATCTGCTATGTTAGTAAGAGAACTGAAGATGTTTATTGGTTTTAAGAGATTTGTAGAATGATACAAGAGACTGGAGTAATTCCCTCAGTGATATACTTAAATTACATTGTATATTTTATTGATCATCCACAGCTGATCAATTATTCATGAATGACATTTTTTCACAGACAATTCTTTGACAGTTTATGCTATGCCTAATTTACAGTCTCCTAAAGTTTTTTGCAGACCTTGTGGAGTGCAAAGAGGCACTTACAGTAAGAGCTACATTAGAATAAATCTATTCTTTCAGGGATTATTCTTTCTTTTTGTCAATGATTTCTTAAGATGTCCTAGGCAAAGAGTTGGAACATGTTAGAAAGAACAGGTTGATGGAGGATTTTTCATACCTCCAAATGAGGAGGTCAGCAGGCAGCCTAGGCAGCCAAGAGTGATGTAAGGAGGAAAGGACTCTGTAGGGACCAGCTCAGGTGAATACTGGAGAAGATGTGGTAGAATGACAAGAGTTGTTACCTGTTGAGATAAAGCTTTTGGTGAGTAGTCCAGAACAGGAAGCAGTAAAAAACTCCTTAGCAGAGATAATTCACTTTTAAATATAACAACATACTTAAGAAAAAGTTATCTTCTGTGGAAAATTTGGAAAATGTATTAATAAGTTGAATTGTTGTGGGGGTTTGACCCTGGTTGGATGACGAATGCCCACTAAAGTCATTCCATCACTCATCTCATCAACTGGAAATTGCAGAGAAAATAAAATGAAAGGTTCATGAGGTGAGATAAGGATAGGGAGAGATCACAAACTGATTACTGTCACAGGCAAAATAGACTCAACTTGAAGATATTTCTTGAATTTATTACCAATCAAAACCAGAGCAGGATGATGAGAAATAAAACAAATCTTAAAAACACCTTTGCCCCAGCTCAGGGAGAAATGCAATAAGGCTCATGGTCAGTTCATCACATGGTTCTGCTGCTGCTTCCTCCTCGGGGAGAGGAGTCTTCCTCCTGCTCCTGTGTGGGATCCCTCACACAGGAGGCAGTCCTCCATGAACTTCTTCTGTGTTTTTTTCAGCTGCTACAGTTTTTTGTGAGCTGCTCCATTGTGGGTCCCTTGCACAGGATGCAGTCCTTCAGGCATTGGCTGCTCCAGCGCAGGTCCTCCACGTGGTCACAAGTTCAGGCAGCAAACCTGCTCTGGAATGGGCTCCTNACGAAGCACCTCCTCCCCTTGCTCTTCACTGGTCTTGGTGTCTGGAGGGTGGTTTCTGTCATTTATTCTCAATCTGCCCTTGAAATAACTTTATTCACTTCTCAAATATGTTACCTCAGAGATGTTATTATCATTCCTGTTTGGCTCAGCCTTCAGGAGAAGCAGATCCATCTTGGAGCTGGCTGGCAGTAGCTCTGTGAGATATGAGGGAAGTTTCTGGCAGCTTCTTAGTGAAGTCACCCCTATAGGTCACCCACAGGCTCCTGCTACCAAAACCTTGCCATACAAAGCCAATACAATTACTGAACTGGGGAAAATGTTACATTTTAAAAGTGTCAGTTGATGGTGATTTTTTACAATGTCGTTTTCTTAGTTATTTGGTAAGGAAATTTCTCATTTACTTCTAAATATACCTCAATCAGAGACAAGTTAGCAGCACTACCTAGCCCAAAACTGCAAACACTGTAGCCATTATAAGCCATACCCAATATCAGTATGCCAAATAACCTAGCAATTACTCCTTAGTAGGATCAACAACTTTCCCCATGAAAAGTGCGGTGCCAGTTTGTTTTTCAGTGATCAAAATAAGGAAGGGCCGGTTGAATTTGACTGTATGGAAAACAGAGGGACCTCTGGTAAGGATTATGGCAGTGGCTCCTGCAGCTTCAGTTCCAGCCTCATCAACTTCCAGCAAGGCCTTGTGAATTGCCTGCACAGAATAGGAGAAAACACTGTGGTTTATATATGGGACAGGAAGCAGGACTAAAATGAATTCTCTTCTTATGAAACATTTAGGAGAGGAAAGGACTAATAAATCCAATGGAAATATTATTGTATGATAAATCTTCAACAGTTTCAAACAAGAGTTTTTACTATGTCAGAACTGAGTAAGGAGTGCCAAAAATTATCATGGACACACTGAAATGCATTCTCACCAGTGCTGAGTAGAGTGGGAAAAAAATACCCCATGTACAAGCTAGTTTATTTTCTTAGATGGTTTGGACTTCTACTAGCAACACTTATTTCAAGGTTAATTAAAAACTGCTATTTAAATGCTAATATGCAGCAATATTTGGCATCTTTAGCATTAAATCATAGCTCAAACAGACATAGTCACATTCAGCTACTGCAAACTGGAGATTTCCTGAAAACTTTGGGAATATTAAAAATTGAGATATTAATCAACACAAATATCATAATGAACTCCTCATTTGTAGTTTATGTGACACTTCATGTAAACTATTATATTCCAATGCCAAGAAGTTATTTAAAATGTTGCCCAACTTTTCTATGTATTTAATATCCAGCTTTTTAATAATAGCATTAAAGCAATACTAAAGTGAGTCTGCAGATTCTTTCCTAAAAAAGCACAATTACTGGGCTAGGCCCTACATGTCATTGTGAGTTTTACTTACTACTTCAGTAATATAAAGAGGGAAATAAAGTCTTTAAAAATCCCAGACACAACCGATCAAAACAACCAACCACCATCCCATCACCAGCTCTGTCTACTTACTTGCGAGACCTGGAGATCGTGATTGCCACTAATTCCAGACAGATCAGCATTATCTGAGAACACTTCAGTAATGCCCATTTGCTCAAACAGGGCTTTAACGTCATAAGACCCACTAATAGAAAACTTTGGTAACTGCAGATTTGATCTCCTGTCGATCAAAGAAAACAAAAAAGCAGTGAGCCCTTGCAGTCTTGCAGTTTCAGCCAGCAGGGTGGATAAGACGCAACTCAGTGACACTTGAAAGCATTCTTTTGGTTGCAAATTTGTTTGATGGTAGCCTTTGTATTCCTTGAGCAATTTTGGCATCCTGAGAGATGCACCATCTTCTTGTATCTACATTCTCTATTTGATTTTGGGAAAAGAAACAAATTTCTTCATTGTCGCTCTTTCATCCCTGTGCCACATGCGCAGGTATTAGAGTTTTTTGGCTAAAGGGTTACAGAGAGTAAACATACCACTAGTGGAAAGCCTAAAGTAAGGGAAAAGGAGGATAAAATCTAAGATATGGTGAAGGAAATGAATCGTCTTTACACCATGAAAGAAGAGGTAAGGAGTCAAAAAGTAGCCAAGCAAGTTTTAAGGCACCTGTTACAATGTTATGACGCCTTCTGTCAGGTCACAAAGCCTGCAGTTTCTTAGTGATTATGCTCTGCTCTGACTCATTTGGGGAATTGCTTAAAACTTCCCTTTATGAAACTGGAACATTATGTCCAGTAGGAGGTGATCTGAAACTGTTTTTTTTTCTTAAAAACAGTGATGTGTCCTCAAATATAGCAATCCATATACTTAAAGTTACCTGGTCACAAGTTTGCTATCCCATTTACAAACAGTTTCCTTGCAGAGAGCATCTTCCACTTGCTTCATCTTTCCATCATCAGGCAGAATAAGCAATGCTCGTGCAGTGCCCTGGTAAGGCAGCTCTACCACCACACAGGAGAGATCCTGGTCGTAGTAGATGTTTGAGGTACCATAACGTTGCATCATGTTGACTCTAACAGTTGCATCTTTGTTCACAAAAAAATCATCCTCATATGTAAGCAAAGGATCAAAAGAATTTTCCCAGGCAGCTAATGGGGAAAAAGAGATGTTGTTGCACTCAAATGTGAACATCATAAAGAATGGCTCATCTAAATTAGACCAGCTTTAATGTCGGACACTGGAGGTATATTGATCGGAGAAGAGGCTCACTAAATCACTTCAGCCTCCTCCATAATACACAATAAAGCTTTCTAGCTTTGCAGTAAGCTCATCATATTTCATGTGAGCACATCAAGTTTTACTGAAGAACAACCAAAGGCTGATGATTAGTTGAGTGTCCTTCTTCTACTGTAAGCCTATGTAATACCTTTAATGCCATTTAAAAGCAATCACTTAAGCATTCAGTCACAGGACCTTCTTATGCCTTTTCTGCTAGGCCATACCCCATGCAGGCTGACTGCACTAAGCCTAATGTGGAATTCATCAGCAAATAAAGAGTCCTAACATTTGAGCAAGGCTCCAGAAGCACAAGCCCTCAAGATTCTATGTCTCAGATTTTCATGCAGAACACCTAGTAGATCTACCATACAACTGGGGTCCCTGTGCAAGGATGTCAGTCTGCCAAGTCTGACTGGCATGCACAGCCAGCATAGAGATCTTGGACTCATCTTTAATCATTATGGCCTCAACCAGTGGGACTATGTGGATCCTTGTCTATGAGGCATCCACTAGAGTGGAACTTTTCTGCCCACAGCCTTCAAGCAAATTGGATCAAAACCAAGAAATCTGCATTTCTCAACAATCAGATACTCTGCTTTTGGCAAGATCTTTTCTTTAATTGAAAGGTCCTGCACAGTTTACCTCTCTCCTAAATTGTCACTCTGGTAATAAATCATCAGAAGTTCACTAAAAATTTTTAGTTTGTATCAAAACTATCTATTGAAATACTATGCTAAATGTCTTACCTTTAAAGTAAATATAATTAAGAAGAACCAGTACAGTACTTCTATCAAGACGACCAACTAATTCAGGAATTTTCCCCTTGGTTTTCTCCTCTACATATTTATTGATTTGCTTTGTAACTTCTTCTGGTTTATGAAAATCACTGGAGAAAATATCAGCATCGTAAAATTCTTTGGTATTTTTTAAAAATGACTCCTGTGGTTCATACCCAGTAGCTGTAAAAAGGGCATTCCCTATACTTAATGTGATATTAACATCAGCACAGTTCAGTACTGACAAAACTTTGTGAAAACTTTCATGTACATCATGTATGTGAGTCTCAGTCAGGTTGTCAAAGCCCAGTCCTTCAAAAATCTGAGACAGAGTGGTTGATTTAGCACCAACAGCCAGCATGGCAAAGGCAGTGGAGATGCTCATGGGAGAAAAAAAAACATTTTTATCCGCTTCTTTTGATGAAGCCTGCTTGTAAAATCTAAATACAAAATCTGCATAGTTAGAGCCCTTCTTGTCACAGCTGTATGTTAATAAATTTTCTCTTCCATCCTTCAGGTTGGTATTGTTGACTTCATGGCAAATGTCTTCAGGGCAGCAATGGGTTACAGCACAAAGAACAGCAAGGAGTAAACCCAGGCACAGGAGACAATTCATCTTCTTTTCAAATTATTCTGCCACAAAATAAACAGTCCTTAAATGAGCAGCTGGTAATGATGTGCTTGGTAGTAAGAAATAATAAATAGTTTGTTAGCATAAATGTTGCGTAGTTCAACTGTAAGTATCTAACATACATAGCATGCTTAAAGTTCTCATGGGCACAACATTAAACTTATTTATCAAATTCAAATAAGTTATAGATGAAAATGTCAGGCATGATAAATTCATAATATTCCATGGTAACTGCTCTGAAAAAGCAATACTTTTTTCCATTGGCAATGAAAATATAAAGCTACAGTCCATAATAATCTTTATTAACAATGACATTATCTTCCCAAAACATTGTCTCCTATAGGGTACCTCTAAACAAACAAGTTATTACAAGGTAAGACAGGGTGTGGGTTTCAAAGACATCAAATACTCCACAACATCTGCCCAAAAGCAATTTGATAAATATAAGGAAATATGAGGCAGCTCACTACTCACTGGGACTGAGTAAATGCCCTCACTTTCCACAGGGCAGCAGCACATGGACAGAAAGCTATCATGGTGCTTGTTAAATTCACACCCCTGTTTACTTCACACCCCTGGTTACTTACTCACATGAACCCTTACTGGCCACAACTGATAAGTGATGGAAGAAGGTCATCTACATGAACTTCAAGGCAAAAGCCTGGAGCATCCTTTGCCATGACAGCAGTGCACAGAGAGGTGGGCGCAATGACATGTGGCAAGCAACAGGTTTGCACAAGACAATGAGGTGGATGTTGGGAATGAAGGAATCCTCCTTTTGGGGGAGCTGCAACGAGTGTTTGTAACTTCTTAAATGGTGGTTTGCCCCTCGTCACGGGGTAACCTGCATGGGATGTGGGAAGGACCTGGGTCAAAGAGGAACAGGAGCACTCATCCCATTTGGACATCAAAGGGCCCAGATTAAAAGTTTCTTGATTATGTTTGTTCTCCTAAAGCTGGCATGATATATTTCACATGAGCCGCCTGCTCTCCACACAAGCTGGGACAAGTCTCTGTTTTACTGAATTCAGTTCCCAGCAGTTCTGAGGAGGCATCTCATATAAACCCTCTTCAGAACTGTAAGAAGCTATCAGTGAAAATTTGCCCTGACATATTCAGCATGAAAACATTTCTAGAACTTTTCTACTGTCGTGGGTCCTCTTCTGGTTTCCACCCAAACAGCGTGTTCATATCCTTTTCTTTCAGGAATGTATTTTTCCATGTCCACGGTAAAGTTCTCTTGGTCCTACATTCATTCCTAGATGTAAAAGATGTCTGTATATACTATCTAAAGATTTAGAGTTTCTGATGGCAGCTGAAGTTCAAGGACTCTTGGTGATTAACCAATTGTTTTATTTTTGTACTGATGGTCTTTCTTGTTTTCATAGCAAACATGATAGATAGCTGTGTGTTATCATATTTGCTAGGATCTGAGTGTACTGAGTCTGCCTGAGACCAGCCAGGGCCCACTGCAGTGACCTACAGTATTGAATTTCCTTAAAACAAAAGATGAAGTATGGCCCTAGACCTGAATATAATTCAATAATTTGCATCTCTTTTAAGCAGAATGCTGCCTCTTTTTCACTGCCAAGAAAAAAAAAAAAAGGCAAAACCCAAACAACCCTTATGTACTGTGGAAAAAAGAAGAAATAATATAGTACAAAAGGTGTTTCAAAAATATTTGATGTTTAACATGTCATATTCTGTTTTTCTCTAGTTATTTGAGATATTGGACACTTAAGTAATTGAGAAAAAAAATTACTTCCTGTGTTCATACAGAGCTTAGCGTAAATTTTAAAGAATTTCTAAATTTTAAAGAATTTCTGAAGCAGAGTATAGTCTGGGTTTTGGGTTTTTTTTCTGCAGCAAACTTATATTAGGCATGGTTCTGTCTTTAACTTCTCCTGTAACAGATCAGTTAAAAAACCTCTCCTGGTGTCATAAGTCTCTAGAGAAATCTAAAATAAGTACTTCTATCAAAATCTGGAAAACACTGAATATTTTCATCAAGTTTTTATCCTGTACTTTTCCTTTTAGAGATGAAAATCACATTAATTTCAACATTTTGAGATTAGAAAATTTCTGACACCAATATTTTTGTTAACATTTCAAAGCTGAAGAAATTGTAAAGGTTTTGTTAAATCTGGAAGTACTTTTATGCAAATTGGAAATGCAGAAAATAATTCTCTTCCAGACCACATATTAGTTTGTCTATGGGAGTAAAAGGGGGCAATAAAATTTAAATTGTGGCCTTTCACCCATCCCCTACACTTACCCCAGTCCTAATTAAAGAGCCTGGCCTTAGCAATTCAATTGTTGCTTTATAAATTAAGTCACCAGAAGAGTTTTTAAATTGGGCCTGGTTGTACAGTCACTAGTGGGATTATACTAATTTTGAGTCACTGTGAAAGCTGTTTCCAACCTGAAGGGTGATTACATCAGTATCCTCTTTTAACAAGTACTTAATAAGTCCCCATGACTTCAAAGGGTTTTTTAGTTTGATTTCAGTCTAAGCATATTCCCCCAGAACAGCAGGTCCCACTGGTCCCGTGCACATCTGCTTGGTAAATATTTCATTTCAACATCCACAAAGAACGAAATCACAGACAAATGAAATTAACCTTATATTAAAATTCCACTGACTGCAGAAAGCATCATTTCCAACTCTCTAAAAAAAAAGCATGGGTAGTACTTACAAAATCAGAAGCCTCGTTGCATTCAGCTGACCATGCTGTTCCCCACACTGTTACTTATACTGCTTTATTATCTTCTGCTTAATTAGAGATGTTAAACATTACACAGACCTGATAAAAATTAGAGCCAACCAAAAAAAAGGAGGAAACAAAGCAAATATTGATGAAACAGGGTTCGCAAGGATCATCTCTGTTAGTCAGCTAAAGAAGCTGACAATCTTCAGCCATTTCAATAGTAGCTGCCTCTGACCATGCTGAGGAGCTTAAGTGCAAATGTTGTGTGATTAGGACCCTACTGGAAACCAGGAGCTTGTGCCTGGAATCACTAGAAACAAGTGCTGAGTCTCGGTGCCAGAAGTCAGATTTTCTGTGTTGTGATGAAACACACATGGAGCTGAGAGCCACGTATCACATCAGCTTGGTGCTCTTCCGAAATCTATCCAGAGGCAAATCTTCTGCATGGTTCTCGGCCTGTACATGGATGACAAAGTAATTGCCTGTACCTTCTCACTCTGTAGCTTAATGCCACTGAGGGGGTATATGATGGACAAGTTTCCATGATAGGCTTCCCACCCTGGCTGATGTGGTCCCTTCATCCACCTCAGTTCTGTGTGCATCTCAGTTACTGCCTTGGGCAGGCGGTGGGAATTCAAGTAGCAGGCTGTTTACTCCCACATGTTGGCATACAGCATGTGCTCATCCACTTCACATTCTCCTTGCCCTCTCACACACTTTTAAATTGTTCTAATGAAAACAACTGCTGTGTGTTTCTATTAACTTTTCCCAATAGGAATGAAATGCTGATTGATCAAGATGACTGAGTTTTTCCAGTTAACAACAAAGACCATGATTGAGTGGTGACATAAAATAGTTCCTCATTTGTCATTACTCTTTTCTTTGTACCTGTTTACCCACGTGTAATTTTGTAGTTACAAACATAGATAACCGTGGAGACAGAACATAGATAAACATTGTCTGGACACTCCTCTTCTTTGTTTTCCTCTTTATTTCTTCCTCTCCCCCTCCTCCCCTCTTCCCTTTTTACTTGCTCCTTTTAACTGTGGCTATAAAGGTCACAAACACAGAGATTATTTTACTCATCAAAGCCCAGGGGAATAACAGGTCACGATGGTCAAGGATGAACTGTATTACAAAATCGTTATAAGCCTCTTGTTTTCTCTTTCATTTGTGATGCCTTGTAATTACTGTTTTGTTTTTAATAATGTTAAGCTAAACTTTAACAAGGCATTTCCTTACCATTTCATTATAGCAGCAGAAACAAGGTACTACAGCAGCTTGAAACCAAAAGGATGAGCAGACAGACGCAGGCATGCCAGGTGCACCACGCATTGCCACGAGCCATCGCAGTCCCACCTGCCTGCTGAGCACAGTTTCAACTCTGAGTCATGAAACCATGTTAACAAGCTTCATGCTGATCATTTATGTAATGAACTAGATATTTTGCTCTACTATTGTTTTTTTAATAAGAATAAAAGTACAGAACATGGAAATAACAAAACAGATGTGTTTTATTCCTTCTGATAATTAAAACCATGACAAAGTCTACTTTGCCTGAGTCCATGTTACAGCTGTACAGTTCACGTAGGTCAGTTTCTATACTACACCCCAGCTCACATTTTGACATTTTTAGAAGAAATAGAGCCATATATTAATTTGATGCATTTGCTAATACCTTGCGAATGTCTTTCTGACAGTTTGTTTTGCTTTGAATAGGACATTCCAAAGCAGGTTTAAAGAGTTCTTAATTAACCATTGACTGGTATATATTCAACTGGAAGTAAACCAGTCAACTTGTCCAGTGTTCTTGTTATACTTCTACACCTTAGGTAAGGGAATTAGAGTTTTTGTGTCAATTTAGCAGCAGTAAAACTGGGTTTATGGCTCACAAATACACAAGTCATTTCAAATATAAAAAAAAATTATACCTATAAATCTATTACAGCATAACTTGCACAAAGACTTTTTAGTGTAAAGAATACAGACCACAAACGTATTGACACAACAGCAAAATGAAGGAAATGGAATATGGAATTAGGAAGGAAATAGACATTGCCTTCCCCTCCATTTCTTTGCTGATAGCCTTGAGTTATGTAATAGTCTTTGGGAAGGATTGGGCACTCAGAGTGCGGGAAAATTGCTTAGATTGGAGATGTACACGTCTGGTAGACTGCATTTTTTCTAGTCTGGATGAGATGCATAATGAGGAATAAAGGCACAATCTGCACATAGTGGTCATGCCATGCTTTCAATTCTTCTTGAAGAATCTCCTCTACTGTCCTGTCAGAAAGAAAAAATTCAGTAGTTTAGAAAGGGACTGTGAAACTAGGATGAAATATAGTCCGTATATGGTGAAGAAAACTTGTACAAGGAGGGGTAATTTCTGCCTACAGAACTTTTTTTCATTTGAATTAGTATTATTCATATGAACTGAGTAGAGAACAGGGACAGGAGTTTAAAAAATTGCCAATGACAATGACCAATAGTGAGCACTCATCATAATTTTTCAGTTGGAAAACCAATTCCAGTAGCAAATTATGCACTAAATGTGGCAGGAGTGTTTCATGTGTGGTGCACCAATAACAACTGAACAACTGAACCCCCTATTGCTACTTCAGCGTGTGCAGATTGGAAGGCACGACACAAGAACCATAGTCTCCTGTAAAAGGGTAAAAGGTTTGCTCTAACATTAGAAACCTTTATTTAGGCCCCAGAATCTTTCAAAAGAAGGCTGATTTTTCATTATTTCTATGTGTAACAGCTTTACCATGTATTTTCTTTTCAGATCTGAATATTTCTGTAACACCAATATTAGTAATGAAAGAGCTACCAAGATTTTAGTATCTGAGTGACTTCCATCTGGGATATTGTGAAAGAATTGTATGCATTTTGTTTTCTTTTCTTTCTAACTGCCAAAATAGATAACAAAATAGTCTTATTGACCATAAAGACCTCCAATAATATCTTTCATTGGCCAAATACTGTTCAGGATACTAGAATGATTTCAGATTGGGATGGACCACCTGAGGAGAGAACCACTGGACTGAAAATTCAGGATAGATGGCTATCTCTGTTGAGCAGCTCAGTTTTGACCTTGGGAACATCACTACCAGTAATAGGCTTCAGTTTTCTCATCTATAAAATAAAAATGACACATCTAACTTTCTCACTGAGATTAGATGATGTGAAAATAAAAAATTACTTTCAAAGGTCTTGAGCATTACTTTATTTCTTTATCGAGTTTGATGAAGACTGGATCATTTTTATCAGTTTTATTCCATGACACCTCCCTTGGTAACAGTGATACACAATTGAAAACCTGTGGTCTGCAGGAGGCAGCTTTATACAGCTTCAAAGTGAAATTTGAAAGTTTCCTCAATTGCAAGCTTCCATAAAAAGTCCTCTGGACTTTATAGAAAGTGTCTTCTTTCCTGGTATGCTTAGCACTTGTATTCAAGGGATGGTAGTTATGAGGTACATACAGCATGGGGCAGATGATTAAGTACACCCAAGTATTGCAAGTATTAATAACCTGTATGCACCACATGACACTGCACAAGCCAATCCTTGTACCACACATTTTCCTTTCATGTCTAGAAAATGCAATTATCTGTTGCCAGCACCTACAGCATAAGAATCTGTCACAGGAAAATAGAGAAGGATAAGACCATTGTGCTCATTGGATTTTTGTTTTGTCTTTCAGTTTGACCCAAGCATCATGCCAGCAGGGATTGTTTCACCTGAACTTCTTCATCTATTGCCCATCCAGTACTGTGCTTTTAAAATCATGTTATTTACCTATGGTAAGGCACCTAACTCCTGCTTTATGTAAGCTAAGAGGGGAAAGATGGTCAGTCTTAGTGGGTAGCTATAAGCAGCCAAGAAGCTAAGTTTCTGCAATGCAAACCTGTGACTGAGCTGGGAAGGGAAGCAGAAACTCCCAAGTCCCAACCCAATGCTTTGTAACCACTGGTCTGTCCTTCTTTCCTAATAAGGTTCTTGCATTAAGGAAAGAAAGGAATTAATCAATTAATTATGGGTTTCCAACAGCAATATAGTACTTAAAATTTTAATAAATGTGTGTCTATACAACCTTAAAATATAGTTAACAAGAACCATCCCAATGAGTAATTCAAGACTTAAGCAACTAACATTATTCTGAAAGCCTTCATCAAAAAGTTCTTCTTCATGTTCCCATTTGGTCCACTGACCCTGCTGTCTGGGACCATCTCATCTGGATTTTTCTTTTCCTCCTGTGTACTCCTGAGTGATATTGAATCAAATGTCCACCTTTAATCATGCAGCTGATGAAGTAAAGTTGGTCAAAGTGGATTGAAGTAAACAGTAATGACATTATTCTGTGACTCAGAAGCTCAGCTGTCCAAGCACATCATATGGATTTTGGCTAATGCTCAAAGAAGGGACACAGAAAGTGGTCTTGCAAGCCACAGAGTCAATTTACCTTGTTTATTACATCTTGTTAGTCTCCCTCAGACTCATACAGAATAGCTCTGTTGAAAATGAGGGTACAAACACAGGAATGCACCAGGGAACAGGTGCAGAAGGGAGGCCGGTTTCAATTTTATTTTGAATGGATATAGAGTAGATTAAATTTTGCTGTGGCCACTGCTTTTAACCATGTTGGGAGAAGATTTAGACCAACACCACATAGCTTTTAAAAATCCTACTCTTGATCAATATACAGACAAATTAAACAAAGCCATTTTTCTATGTAATCAACCATTGCACAAGCATCTCAAATCTGTTACTTTTAACAGCAAAACTCCTGGAACTGTGACAAAACTTCCCTAACCCAAACTTGACAATATCCTGTCTCCTACATACTGATATCTCCTCTGACATTCTTTTCCTGCCTTTTCTCACATCACACACAGTCACTTGCAGACCACTCTCATCTTGGCACACCATTCCTCTACCCCTGCTTCCTCCGTTAGCTTGGAGACCATTGGGAAATAAAGCCTGTTGAAGCATTATAGGGGAAGGCATTCCCCAAGGAGCCACAGCAAGACCCTTCCTTGAAGCTTAACCTCTGAGGATGAGGGAAAGCCCAGACTGATTTTCACAGAATACTCAGGTGTCTTCTTGCACAGAGCAGCACAGCATTATGGCACTTCTAGTGCTGGGGTCAGCAAGAATGGGGCTCAGCAGAGAGAGAATGGCTCTCAGTAGAGAGCAAAAAGGTTAATCAGGTCACAAGAGCTTCTAGGTGACAATGTCCTGCTCTTAGCTTCATTGATCAGCCAGTGAGAGTATTTTATTTTTCTTGATGATGCAATGTTTTTAAATTAATGCCTTTGGTAGAATTTAGGTGGGTGGGGATTATGAAAACCAGTTTGAACCGGTCTCTGGCCTTTGTGAATGCTCCGACTCTCATACTAATGATGATTGAATTAATCTCTTAACAAACACGTTTGTTTTTCTAATTCGCCTCCACATACTTAATTACTATAGCTCCAAACCCAACACCCAAATATTACAGCAGAGATCGCACCTGATCTCCAGAAATCTCTGATCTATTGGGATCCTTCCTGAAGTAATTTCTGAAGCACAGTGGATAGGGTCTCCTCACAAGAAACAGAATCCTGGAAGCCAAGACTATCAAAGGAGGATATTTTCTACCAGGATGTTCTAAATATATCTCTGTTCACAGTTTAGTGTAAAAGTAATTATTTTTAC
The DNA here is from genome assembly GCA_013399915.1 of Illadopsis cleaveri. NCBI lineage: Eukaryota > Metazoa > Chordata > Aves > Passeriformes > Timaliidae > Illadopsis > Illadopsis cleaveri. The sequence goes on from VXBB01015258.1 coordinate 513,567, forward strand.
TTCTGCTCTATAGGAATTCAGTGGCTAGCAGAAGCTAAGAAGTCCCTAAATCCTTTGAGCTCGAGCTCCCTGCTTATCTTTGATGGTCGTAGGGTTATACCCAAGCTATAACTTCAGCTTTCTATTATTTACAGCTTCCTTTACAAATGCTCAACATTTTTCCCACACCTGAGAAACTTCCTAGATTGCACAAGTATCCAGTTTCTTCCTGTAGCCTTTAATGTTTCACTCAAAAATCCTTTCTCAGAAAAACTTATTGGAAATTGTCTGAGAGAGAAATTTCCATGTAAGAAAGAAGTGTCCAAGAAACCTTAACATTTCCATGAATATTTGACTTTGTGTATGTTTTGAAAGAGAAATTATTAAAATGTTCCATGCTAATTTTTTTTATAAGGTAATATGAATGGACCAATTTTTCTACTATTTGACAATAAAGTGAAAAACAAAATTCAAAACCATTTCTAGGCAATTTGCTGAGAAATTTAAATTTTTGTCACAACCTGTGAAAAATTCAATGTATTGAAATTTCTCTTGGGAGAGAAAGGTAATTTATTTTATGTGAAGATAATACAAATAAGGGACTATGAACATTATTTAAAGGCAATTGTAGAAAAGTCTGACTGGAAAGCAAACAATTGTTTATAAGAAAGTTTCAGTCATGCACTCAATTCTTCAAGTCAGGATGGAAAATCCTCTGTATCAGTTGTAGAGGACCTGAGGAATGTGGATGTCATTATTTTGCTGCTCATAGTTTTATTCTTATTTACCTTTTTTGGTGAACTAAAACCAGATCTATTATATACTTTAAGGTAATAGACATTGAATAAAAACAGTTTATAGCTGTTTATACTGAGAGCTAATTCACATTAAAAAATAAATTTTATTCAAGTTTGCTATGAATCTGATGGGAAAAACTGATTACTAATGAGATATTCCCATTTAAAAAAATATACATACATTTAATAGAGAAATAAAAGAACAAAACCCAAAAACATTAAATAAGAGAGATAAGAGATCTGGCTAGAATTTTTGTGAAGGTTCACTGGTAAATAGCAAGGCATTCATGTGATTGCAAGAAGTACAACTAATTGTTGCAAAAAGAACAAAATTGCAAATATGAAGACAAACATAAATTCACCGACTTCAACCATTCAAAGTGATAAAAAGACCCTTTTAAACTGTCAAAAAAGCCCACACTTCTTTTTTTTTAATTATGGATACTCCTTATCTACTGAGTCACATAATTTGGCTTAGATTTTTAGTAATTTCTTACTGAACCATTGAGCTGATAGAAGTGTTGCTGTTACTTGAGGAAATAAAAATGCCTTAAGATGTCTTGCAAACCCTTGGGGACAGCAAGAGGAAACAAACACTTAGGCTTTGGCTGTAAGTACAGGCTATACATACACAGTAGAATACATATATAGTGTATATATACACATATACACAAACTTTCTTTCCCTTTCTTCATATCTCCCACTGTTTGGTTTCCTTTTTCCTTGTCACTGAGCATAGAAATGACATATTCAGTGGCCTATCCAGCATCACTGCAAAATGTCTGTCCTGAGTGGCAGTGACTAACCTGGAACCATCCTGCAAGTATAAACCAAGGGCTTTTCCCCTTGTGTTCTTTGCCTTGTATTTAGTGGCAGTGATTCTCCTCTAATCAGCTGGCCACTGAGTACTGTGAGGTCTTCCCAATGAACAAGGTAAAACCACCAGCAAAATGTGTCATGTCACAATTTATTGAAGTCCCACATCATCTCTGACTTCTCTGAATATTGCACACCTGTGCTCAATGGTTATGAAGGGTATTCCCTCCCTACTGGTGTAAAACTGTTTTTAGGTCCCACTCTAAAGAATTTTATAAGTTTTCAGAAATTTGTGGCATATACCAACCAAACCATTACAATATGTGGACATACGAACTCTTCAAAGAATTCTTTGCAAAGGATTCTGGCTACTGCTGTAAAAGACAATAAAATGTTTCTATGAACACATTAGCAATAAGAAGCTAAAGAGAATCTCCATCCTTTATTGGATATAAGAAGAAAGATTGTGACAATGGATGAGGAAAATGCTGAGATTCTCAGTGCCTTCTTTGCCTCAGTGGTTAATAATAAGACCAGTTGTTCGCAGGGTACACAGATGCCTGAGCTGCATGGCAGGCACAGGGAGAAGAATGAAAACCCCATAAACCAAGGGAAAATGGTCAGCAACTTCTTGTACCACTTAGACACACACAAGGGTACTGAGGGAGCTGGGGCGAAAGCTCACCACTTCAATCATTTATCAGCAGTTCTGGCTCACCAGAGAGGTCCCAGACAAACAGAGGCTGGCAAATGGGCTGCCTATCTACAGGAAGGGCTGGAAGCAGGATTTGGGGCACTACAGGACACTCAGCCTGACCTCAGTGCCAGGGAATGTTATGGAGCAGATCCTCGTGAGTGCTATGACACGGCATGCAGAAGACAACTGAGTGATCAGGCCCAGCCAGCACAGGTTTATGAAACACAGGTGCTACTTGTACCAACCTGACCTCCTTCTCTGACAAGGTGACTGGCTGAGTGAATGAGGAATGGCTGTGGATGTTGTGTACCTGGACTTTAGTAAAGCCTTTGATCCTGTCTCCCAAAGCACCAAGTCAAAACAACCACCTGCAATACTACAGGCTGGGGGCAGAGTGGCTGGAAAGCTGACTGGGAGAAAAGGACCTGGGGGGGCTGGTGACAGCAGCTGAATGTGAGACCACGTGTGCCCAGGTGGCCAAGCAAGCCAATGGCATCCTGGCCTGTGTGGGCAATAGGGCAGCCAACAGGACCAGGGCAGGCATTGTCCCCCTGTACCCAGCACTGGAGAGGCCGCATCTCGAATTCTGTGTTCAGCTCTGGGCCCCTCTGGACAAGAGAGCCTTGCTCGAGTCTTTGAGGTGCTTGAGCGTGTCCAGAGAAGGGCAACAGAGCTGGGGAAGGGTCTAGTTGGTCAGTCATATGAAGAGTGGCTGAGGGAGCTAAGGGTGTTTAGCCTGGAGAAAAGAAGGCTGAGGGAGGACCTTCTCATTCTCTACAATTCTCTAAAAGGAGGAAGGAAGGTGTAGTCAGGTGGGGTCAGTTTCTTATCTCGAGTTACAAGTGAAAGAAGAAATATGGCCTCAAGTTGTGTCAGGGGGTAGGAAGGAGAGGGTTAAATTGAGTATTAGGAAATAATTCTTCGTGGAAAAGGTTGTCAAACATGGGAACAGGCCACCTAAGGAAGTGATTGAGTCACCATCCCTGGTGGTATTTCAAAGATGTGTAGATGTGGCACTTAGGGACAGGGTTGGACTTGACTGTTCTAGAGTTGATCTTAAGGGTTGATCTTCCAGCCCAGAAGATTCCATGTTTCTATGACAGTCATGTTTATTATTCAGTATTTTGTCATACTTATTCCTAGAACTACAAATTCTGCAGTTTCAAAAAACCTGAATTTGAACCAACTATTCTGCACTTCAGATGCTTGCCTTCATCTTTTTGAAAAATTTGAACATCACATTTGTCACTTCCTACTAGTGTGGTATGGAGACAGTTTAACTGTTGCATCAGTGTGGGAAAGCTTAACATTTTTTCTTGAGAAGGCTCTCTTCTTGAGCTCTTGCATGCATACTAAACAATCAGGGTAATTTTTTGTTACTTGCTCTTTGACTTCTTTTTTTTCCCCTCTGAATACAATTGTACTATTAGTTCAACTTGGAATAGTGGCTTAAGGTCAGCCACTGCAAAGGAATGTGCAATGGATTTAGCTTTTCTGTTTTGCCAGTGTTCCCCTTGAACGCTTCTTTTACACTTTGAATGTCTACTGGTCCCTCAAGCTCTTTGAAATTATCTCTTTCAAAAAGAATATATTATTTTGTGACATGACTTCTGCAAGTTTCTTTCCCTCAGAGTTGTCCTTGTACTCTCTTATTACAGTTTTAATGTTCTGGGATTGCTCCTTTTGGCAAGGGGGCATTCTCTGAGCTGATAATGACTTCCATTTCTAAATTTCTTCTTCTTAATTCTAGTTTAGTTTTCTGTGTGAATATGCTTTTTCTTTTTCCTTCTCAAGTTAGGGTTTCTTGGATTTGCTTCCAAATGCATTGCTGTACATTTTTATGGGAATGCAAGCTGCAAGATCTGATTGTGCCAGAAAACTATCTGTAACCTAGGAAAATCTGCAGTGCCTTTAGATTGATGTAGATTACAAATATCTGTAAGAACTTGTAGAAAGTACTCTGCCAAGGTTTGCTATGGATCCAGTGATGTAGGATGGTTTAGTACACCTAATTCTCAGTTTGGGAAACACTAAATTTATTTTTTCCTATTGCCTTGTTTGAATGCCATAAATATGAGTTTTTCTTCACTGTGATTTTAATTTGGAAGTGGGTTCCTCTACAGAAAGCTCCTAAACAGTTTTCTTGTTTCCCTGTCCTAATTTATTAAAACCCAAAAAGGTACAATATGGATGGCCTGCATTTTGTTTATGGAATAACAGGAGCTGCAGCTCAAAAAATGTGCCAAGACTGATAACAGAGCTGTTAGATGGAGTCAAGACAGAGCTTTCTAGAAGAGAGATGAGAGATACACGGAAGCTATGCACTTGATTGAGTAGAAGCTGCACACTTTCTAAAGGCTTTGAAATAAACATCTTTGCACAAAATGAATGTCCAGCCTTCCCAAAATGTTCTCTGCCTAGCAGAGATAACCTACTATTTATTGCTCATGCTAAAGGCAGAAGGCTTTCTGAAACTCATTACTGCGCTGACCTAATGCATATGAGCAGTAAATTAATGATTATTTGTTGACACTTGTCAAAAAAACCCAGCTTGAACCATACTTAATTCTTAACTCTGAATTATAGAAGTAAAATAGCAAAATTGGAAACTTTTTTTTGTCATGTTTATTAATTGTTGTTGTTCCACCATAGTACATTTGTCTGCATATTTCAAGGCTGTGCAAAGTCTGGTGTAAGTGCTTAATACCTATTAACAGACTAACCCACTTTAGTCAATAATTTACCCCTCCTGCAACCAGAGATCGGATATATACCAGGAACATGAGCAAAGAAATAAAATAATGATAGATGTTGTAAAAACCAGAAGAAAAAAAAAGCTAGGAAAGTGAACAAGGGAATAAAATAAGCATGTTCATTATGAAAGTGACTGATTATTGTGTCTCTTAATAGTGAAATCAGCTCTTCACAATATTGTGGCTATACTAACCATGAAGCAGATGAGAAAAAGAGTACCAATGTTGTATTACTGGACAGTCTGGGAACAGAAGGGGTCATATCAAGACATATGGCAAGTACCACTGACGGGATATGGGTGTTACGGGTAGGGTGCCTGATCCTACAAACAATACTGGAATGGTTTTTACTGCCATGGGAAATCTCCCAGGTGCAGACAGTACTGGTACAGACACTGGCACCAGGGGGAGATGGCTTGTGCTTCCTGCTGCCTGGGAACTTCTAGGAGTTACTTAAAGTGCAGGCATAAGCTAGAAGTAGTCTTGTGGCTGCTCTGAGCTATATTTTTGATTCACAATGGTTGGCTCCAGGGTGCCAAAGTGCAGAGATCAGATCTACCTCTTCTTTTCTTGGATCAAATTTTTAGAACCTCTACAGTTTGCCCTGGAATGAGTCTGGACTATGGATTTCACAGAAACAGTAGGCAAGGCAATATATATCTGCAGGGGAATAACATCCCTTCTTTGAGACCCCTTTGCAGCAGCCAAGCTGGGACTACAGCTGACAGGCAATGAGCAAGCTACATGGCTGGACAACAATGGTACTATGCAAGGTAATAAGCATGATGCATGTTAAGGTCTATGCTAGTTATGAACTTCATGCTGGTAGGAGAATGGACACAGGTAGTAAAATGAAATAACTTGTACCTATTCGTCAGTCAACATAAAAAAAAAGTAGTAGAGAAGGCAGCCATGAGGGAAGAAGCAGACGTACATAAGCCTCTCCACCCACATGCTCCTCATCTTCCCTGCTAGATGTATCTATGCTGTCAGTATCACACAGGCCTATTTTGTCCCAGACCTAACGACAGTTCTGCATGAATGCAACCTTCTTTAAAAAAAAAAAAAAAAAAAAAAGAAGCAAGGCCCAAAAAAACGTGCAACTATGACAACTTAAATTGATGAAGAGTGTCATCTACAAAAAACAGTGAATAACATCAATCAAGAGGTGGAGAGCCCCTCTGTAGCCATGCCATACTCATCAGGTCTAATACTTGATTTAAGAGTGGTCGTCACCACATACCAAATTTGTACATTAACTTAATCTTTTTTTAGAGGGTTCACAATTTTTCCCATGAAGAGTATAGTTTTCTCCACAGTTATGACCATTTGGAAGGGCCTGTTGAAAATAACGGTGACTGGAACGGACATAGGCACAATTTCCATGCCTGTGGCAGCTGCTGCTTCAGTGCCAGTCTCATCCACCTTTACCACAGCCTTATGAATAGCCTGTGAAGAAACAGAAATTTTACATGTCAAGGGGGTACAAAACTAGTCACCTAAATAAGAATGAGAGTTAAAAGTGCCTGAAGAAGTTACTGGTAAGAAACAAGCATCATATGGACAGGTGTGAGACCACTGCTTAAAGGCAGCAAAGTTAGGGGGAAAAAAAAATGAGCAAGCTACATGCAGCACAGCTTGCTAGCCCCTGAGAGGAAAAGTTACTCTCAACTGGAGGGGCATGTCCCTGCTAGTGAAAACATTTGCTTTGTTTATTTTCTTATTCCTTGCAACCACTCATGAAGATCTGTACAGCTAGACTAAATGTTAAGAGTAAGACAATATTAAAATGTGTATTAGAAGTTCATATAGTTAGAGAAATAACATGCAGATTTGCACATTGAATAGAAATCTGAAATTATGTTTCCTATGTTCCTTCATGTTTTGGGAAAAAATAGGAGCAAAAATGCAGGGCCAAAAATGGAGAGTTAAAATACAGAAACACAAAACTTTGAACTTGCAAAATAAGACACTGACAGATCCTGATTCACTAATGTCCACTTGAGGTCACGAGGGCAGTTGTTTCCTTTATTAGACAATTTAGGTTGCCGATTGTCAGCTTTAAACTCTAGGTTTATTGAAGCATGACCTATCTGTAGTTTTTGGCCTGAGCCTGGCAGTCATTGTTCATATGCTTGAAGCCAAATGTTTGTAATAACTGCATTTTCATTTCCCCCAAACAGTTTAAAACCAAGCAGTGTTTTTCCTCTTCGCTCACCTCCATAAAATAGAAGCAGTGATACATCCCACAGCTCCCTACTTGCCCACAAGCAGGCTAAAAGAAGGCAGACACAAACAGAAGCAGCTTGTAACAACACACTGCAAGAGGGTACAAAGGTGTGGATAGATGATGATTTGCTCATATCTGTTTCATAAAGTTGTCCCATGCAGGTCAAAATAGCTTTCTAGATTAAAAAATTACAGACTTGTGACTTGCTCCAAACCAATTGCTCATATAGTGCAACTAACATGGACAAAATGCTCTGTATGCCATCAGTTGCCTTTTCATGTGAAACAAAGCCTCTTTATGTAAGTTTTGCACCATGAGTAGCTGTGCAGAAAGTGATGCAAGTATCAGTAACCATGGGCCCATCAAACAAAAAGCAGTATGACTTACCTGGGAAATTCTGTGCTGAGGCTGCCCAGTGATCCCAGAGAGGTCAGCCTTATCAGTGAATAGATCCATGATGCCCATTTTATACAAGATATCTTTTAGGTTATATGTCCCATAAAGCGTGAATTTCGGAAGATACAAATTTACTGAGCTGCCAGAAAAGAAGTGGGAGAATACAGTGAAACACTGGATCAGTTCTCACAGAAAAACATAAAATCATAAGAGACAAACTGATTTTGCTTTCTCCCTAAAGATATTTTGCCTGTGGCTTCTCTAGCCTACATAGGAGACATAAATTTTCTGAAGTTAGTCATCTCTTGTGCAATCTGCTGGAAGCACCTTCACCATGAGTCATTGCTGAGGATGCAGAGAATTCATCTTGTGAAAAAGAGATTCTTTTAGGTGTCTCAAGCTGAGCACAAAAAAATTCCAGCACATTCAAGTTCCCTGGTTACTTTTGGGCAAAAAAACCTGGCCTTGTGTATTTATCATATAAAACAGGACAGATAAAACAGAACTATATCCACTGAAGAAGCAAGACAAATAGTAAGTAGTGACAGAAGGCATGGCAAAATAAAAGACAAAAGCACATCTACAGAATATAGTTAGTCAATGGATAATTATTTTTCTGTGTCAAGCCCAGTGTTTGACTTAGTCAGTTTTAAGTGACTAGATTGCTGCTTTCCATAAATTAAGCAAAGCTCTGTGTTTCTGATTAATTTCTTCCTTGTTTTCCCCCTAAGTATCTTACAATTACTTTTCAAAGGTAAAGCCCAACATTTACAGCTAGAAGCAGCATAAGACAGAGGTTAGTGATAGCACTGACATTAGGTACTATTTTCTGGTGAGAAACCAGGGCATCTCTCCAGGGCTTTAGGTCAGGGAGATGTGGAGCACTTAGTGAAGCTAGCCAAAGAGAAAGTCATCCAGTGGGCAGGTGGGAAGGAAAAGGCCCATACCTCCAGCATTGCACAGCATCTAATGCCAGCTCTGGCTGTGTCCAAAAACAAGAGTGCTGGTGGGTTGACAGCAGGTTACTGATCTGTTACTTTTCCCTGATTTCAGTCTGTGCTGATTGCTGCCCTGAATGAGGATGCAGCTATCACTGAATCATCTGCCTTACTGTTACCTAAAGGCACTACTTCACAAGCTCCCAATTGCTTCCAATGCAGAGGAAAGGGAAAGCCACAGATACACAGTAGCAATGCAATCAGGAAAGGAGCAGTGGGATACACTTTCCAGAAGTGGAAGTGATGTTTTCGCTATAGTTCAGCCATTTAAAAGACCTCAGCTGTCTGTACTTGTGACGCTTCACCAGTATCCTCTTTGTCAGCCATCAGAAATGAAAGATGTCCTTCACAACACTTCTGCCACTAATGTCAACCTCAGTTTGCAGATAGAGGAGAAGGGACAAATGTAGGTAGCCCACAGCCTTTAAATGATTCCATATAATACTTTCATTTATTAAGACCTACCAGGAACTACAAATAATAGCAGATGCAATCAATTGTTTTAAAGATTAAAGGGAAAAGGAGGAGTTTGTGTCATTATTTTGTAGGAGAGAATGGTTATGATGAAAAATGGGGAGCAGCATGAAACAAACTTGTCTTTGACCATGATTCTTTTCCATATTATAACATGGAGAGAGGAAATACAAATCCCTCCAATTGTATTTAGCATTGGCTTGATAACTGTAAAGGCAAATATTTCTTTGGCAAAAATTATACATAATTATCTTGATTCACCATCTTATTTGTCCTATAGTCACAAACCTCATAGCTACTCACAGAAGTTCCAAAATTGTAAAGGTGCATAATTTTTCCTGGGGGTTTTTGTTGGTGGGGGTTTTTTGTTGTTGTTGTTTGTTCATTTGGGTTTTTTTTTTTTTCCACATGAAAAAGAAGTTATATCCTTTTGATAATGTTTAACAGTGAATCAGAGTTAGGAGTACGAAACCAGTTTTGGGTTCCTGCATTTTGGATGTAATTTTTGTCTTGAGAACGGACCATCTAAAACATGATTTTCAAATGACTGTGTGAAGGCCACTAATGTGACACATCAAATTCATGAATGAATACAAGGGCTTGATATTGTAAACATGTTGTAATTATGCTTGTACACGTATTTTCTGAAAGGCTGTTGCCATACATGACACTAAATATAAGGACTTAATAATTTTTGAAAGCACATAAACTTTCTGCCTTCTAGCCTCAAAGCTACCTTGAATTGAGTGTAGCTTACTCCAATTTTGCCCAAGTCCTCAGAGAACCTGGATAAGTGTCTCTGCTCTATACCTTTATCATTGAGCTTTGCCCTCACAATTGGTGAATGGAAGTTGTTATTTCAGTGTTAACTGTACAATTATTAATTTTAATAGGCAGAAATTAAGAAAGATACAAGAAAAAAGGCTGAAGTGGTAGTAATTTATTTCTAAACAGAAGGCAGAAGACCTCCCTCCAAAAAAGTGAAAGGAGGTCTAAGTAAAAAACTTGGGCCTGTTGAGAGCTGAAGATGGGAAACAAAATGCAGAAATAGCAAAAGTCCTAATCTGTGAGAGTTTTCAGTGCATGCAGTATTAAATGTGAAAACACACGGATACTAAAGAGCGAGATTCAACTTTGGTCAGGGGACTTCTTCTACTGGGCAAAGCAGAACTAAAAATTACATACTGATTATGTGTCATAGCCCAGCACATCTGTTTCCTTGGCTACCATCTGAACCAAAAACTTCAGAATTTTACCTTTTTGTGACTAATGTCCTCCACCTTGACAAACGTTCACAAGACAATCTTTTCTCCAGCATCCTCATTCTTCCTCTATCAGGCAGAATAAAAAATGCTGAAGCACCTCCTTTGTAATCCATTTGCACCACAGTGGAAGACAGCTGCTCATCATAGCCATGCTTGAACAGGCCCATTCCAAACATCATTGGGACTTCAACAGCGTTGTTCCCATTCACATAAAATTTGCTCATTTTAGTGTATTTTGGATCAAAAGGTTTTTCCCATTCAGCTTGAAATATAAGAGACAGAGTTAGAGGATATTTTGAGAACATGAAACCATAGGACATATTAACACAGGACATATTCTTAGATGACAGAAACTGGCACAGTTGGATCAGCTTCAAAGACAAACCAATTTGCAACAATCACTTGATCTTACTAAATAGTCAGAATAATTCAATGGCAACACACAGTTGGTGAATGGGATGTAAAAACACTCCCTCAGATCTTACAGCAGACTGCAAAATCCTTAATTTAGATGAGTTATCAAGGGTTCTAACTTGCATTTTTCCTCCATGATAACAGTTTTAAGGAGCCTGTAAAATCCTCATATAATGCAGCCTTTATCTAAGCTCAAAAGAAGATTCTTCCATTTTCTTATTCCCAGACCAAAATAGGCTTGTAAAGGGTGACATGAAGGATGAATTCTCCAGAGGAAATTAAGGGATTTGGGTTACTTGTAGAGAGGCGTTGATACCTCACAATAGCTGATGATATATAGAGTCATAAAGAACTTAATTTTACCAGAGTGCTGAGTTAAGAAACAAAACAGCAACAGCAGAAACCTTTTCCACTGTCATCTTCACCATAGTAAATTTTCAAAGGTTCCTCACCTAGTCATGGTGAAACAAACCATCTACATTGAAACTCTGAAAGATTCTTATCCTTGGTGGAGAGGAATTTCAAAGCCAAATTCTAGGTATCCACATCTTATGTTTCAGAAGCTGAGCAAATTTTTAAAAGAGGGGGAAAGTGTGGAGTTTTGGAAAGGTTCTTTTGTTGTTTTAATTTTTAAGAAATGTTGTTGCAATAAATTTTGCCTTCTAGAGCACAACTAACATTTTATCAAAAGTAATGGGCAAAAGTAGAGTTGTGTCACTAAGTAAAAGAAGTGGCATCAAGAAAGCCATGAAACGAGATGCCACCTCTTTTGACTTCTGATTTCTATTTGAACATTGATTACTAAGCAACTTGTTACAAATGAAATAATTATCATCTGCTGTTTCTACCATGTGACGTAACCTGCACTACTAAATAGCTTTTGAAAAAGTGAAATGAGAGTTCTTTGGTGCTGTCTTGGTCTCTGAAAGCATAGATTGACAATTGCAATACTCTGAATAGGGAAAAGTTGCTACTTTTATATATTTCATATACTTTTATACGCTTCATTAATAGTAACTTCTATCATCAGATATATAACACACAGGACTTTTACATTATTATGCTTAAGGGAAAAAAATAGCAGAATGAATCACAGAAACATGAATGACACCAGTCCTGAAAAACTTACAAACATTTATCTAGTGCTCAACTTGGGGAAAGCCAACTGATTTCAAAAAGAACTTTGCTTGAAAACTGAATAGGATGTTAGGATCACTAGTCTGGGCTTCAGGAGAACAAACTTTGGCCTCTTCAGAGATCTGCTTGGGATAAAGCCATAGAGGGAAGGGGGCCCCAAGAAAGCTGGTTTGTCACAACAGTCTCATGCAGCACTATAGGCTGGGGGCTGAGTGGCTGAAAAGTGGCTCTGTGGAAAAGGACCTGTAGGTGCTGGTTGACAAGAGCTGAACATGAGCCAGCTGTGTCCAGGTGGCCAAGAAGGCCAGTGGCATCCTGGCCTGTGTCAGCAATAGTGAGGCCACCAGGACAAGAATTATCCCCCTGTATTCAGCACTGGTGCGACCACACCTTGAGTTCTGTGTCCAGTTTTGGGCCCCTCAAAGCAAGAAAGTCTTTGAAGTGCTGGAGCACTGAGGGCAACAGAGCTGGGGAAGAGTCTGGAGAGTCATTCATATGAGGAGCAGCTGAGGGAGCTGGGGTTCTTAGGCTGGAGAAAAGGAAGTTGTAGAGGGAACCTCATTGCTCTCTATAGCTGCCACAAAGGAGGCTGTAGCCAGGTCAGAGTCAGTCTCTTCTCCCAGGCAACAAGTGATAGGACGAGGAAATGGCCTCAAGCTGTTTCAGGGGAGGTTCAGGTTGGAAGAATTTTTTCACTGAAGGGATTGTCAAACATTTTAACAGGCTGCCCAGGGATATGGTAGATTCACGATCACTGGAAATGTTCAAGAAATGACTGGACTTGGTACTTAGTGAAGTTTATTTCACATGGTGGCATTCAGTCAAAGGTTGAACTCAAAGATATTGGTGGTCTTGTCCAACCTTAATGGTTCTATGATTCTATATTAATATTCAAGGATGACCTCCACCAAGCACAGGAGTGATCCATCCTAACAAAGAAGAAGTCAGGTAAAAATGCCAGGAGGCCTGTATGGATGAACAAGGAGCTCTTTGGTGAACACAAACACAAACAGGTAACCTACAGAGGGTGGAAGGAAGGACAGGTAACCTGAGAGGTATAAAAAGAGACCTTCTGAACCTCCAGGGATTAGGTTAGGAAAGTCAAAGGTGTGATAAAATTAAATCTGGCCAGGGACATCCAGGGCAACAACAGAAGCATCTATAGGTATGACAATGATAAAAGGAAGACTAGGGACGATGTGAACCCCCTCCAGAAGGAAATGGGAAACCTGGTTACCCAGAATGTGGACAAGGCTGAGGTACTCAATGACATTTTTTGCCTCAGTCTTTACTGGCAAGTAAAAAGACTGGGAGAATGAAAAAACTGTCCAATGTAGAAGAAGATCAGGTTCAAGACCATGTGAAGAACCTGAAGGTGAACATGTCCATGGGACCTGCAGATCCTGAGGGAAATAGATGAAACAGCTAAACCACTATCCATCATATTTGAGACGTTATGGTAGTCCAGTGAAATTCCCACTGACTGAAAAAGAGAAACGAGAGCTCTCATTTTTAAAAAATTAAGAAAAAGAAGACCCAAGAAACTGCCATTCTTTCTCACCACTTTGAGTGGTAAGATATGGAGCAGATCCTCCTGGAAGCTCTGCTGAGACACATGGAAAATTAGGAAGTGATTGGTGACAGACAACGTGACTTCGCTAAGGGGAAACTGTGGTAAAGGAAGAGCAATTGATGTAATCTACCTGGAGCTGTGTAAAGCATTTCACACTGTCCTACATGACATCCTTGACTCTAAACTGGAGAGATGGGTGTGACAGATGGCCCGCTCAGAGGATAAAGAATTGTCAGGATGTTTGCATTGGAAGGCTTGCAGTCAATGGCTTGTTGTTCAAGAGGAGATCAGGGATGACCAGTGCTCCTCAGAGGTTGGTATTAGAACCAGTGCTGTTCAATACCTTTGTTGATGAAGTGAACCATGCAATTGAGTGCACCCTCAGCAAGTTTGCCAGTGACACCAAGATGGTGTGGTTCTGTTGATGTGGCGTAAGGAAAGGATGCCCTCCAGAGAGAAGAGATGCCACCCAGATAGAGATGGTGCCATCTAGGGAGAGTGAGACAGGCTTGAGAGGTGGCCCCATTAGAATATCATGAAGTTCAACAAGGCCAAGTGCAAGGTCTTTTTTGTGGGCTGGGGTAATCCAAAGCACAAATACAAGCTGGGAAAATAATGGATTGAATTGAAAGCAGACCTGAGCAGAAGGACTTGGTCCTGTTGGTTGATGAGAATTTCAGCATGGCCCAGCAATGTCTTCTTGCAGCCCAGAAAGCCAAACACATGCTGAGCTGCAACAAAAAAAGTGTGGCCAGCTCCACTTCTGCTTCCCTCTGGCAAGATCCCACCTGCAGTATTGCATTCAGCTCTGGGGTTTCCAATAAAAGAAGGATGTAGACCTGTTGGAGTAACTCCAGATGAGGGCCATGAAAATGATCAGAGGGCTGGAGCACCTCTCTTATGAAGATAGGCTGAGAGAGTTGGGGTTGTTCAGCCTGGGAAGAGAAGAATCCATAGGAGACCTTCGAGTCCCTTCCAGTACCTAAAGGGGGCCTACAGAGGGGAAAAGACTTTTTATACAGGCAAAGAGTGATAGGACAAAGGGGAATGACTTTAAACTGAAAGAGGGCAAATTTAAATTTAGATTAGATATAAGGAAGAAATCCTTCACTATGAGGGTGGTGAGGCTGGAATTGAGAAATTTTAGATGCCCCATCCCTGGCAGTGATCAAGGTCAGGCTGGACAGTTCTTTGAGCCCTCTGGTGTAGTGGAAAGTGCCCATCACAGAGGGGTTGGAACTAGATGATCATTAAGGTTCCAAACCATGACTATCAGTTAACACACAGATTAGACAGAGATGATATTCACTAATACTTTCCTTCTATTTCAGAGGCATTCTTATTCCTGTTCTCACTTCTGTCTTAGGGGGATACCTTCTAGGCACCTTCCTCAAATGCTCCACAGTGCTCAAGCAGCTAAATGAAATTCGAGGTATTCTTTGCTGTTACAAGCTTGACTAAGGCATGAAAAAGGATTGATGTAATATAGTGGAATATCGTGTCTCCTAGGTTAGAGTCAGGAAAATATTGCCAGACTTTTGTCCTTGAAGAAGGAATTCTGTACTATGCTATACCATGAAAAAAAAAAAAAAGTCACCAGTAATGTGCAAGGAAGTTTGTAATGCACAAAAAGAGGACAAGGTGTGGACTGGTTATACAGCTAAGTGAGGTTTAGACGTCCTCTCCAGATTGATCTCAGCTCTAAATAATTAACCTACTATTGATTTCAAGATTAAAAAATGTTATTATATTACTCGGATTAGTACTATTCTTTAATCCATTTGCCTTAAATTTCAATAGCTAAAACTGAAACTCCATCACCTTTAGAGAAGCTAGGAAATCTTTGCAGTAGTAAACTGAACATCTCATTAAAAAAACCCAACAACCCTTGTTGTTAGAACATGTAAAAGTTAACTGTAATACAAAGTTATGTTTAATACAAGGTTTCCCAGGCTTTTGTCCCTATTGTGCTATTAAATTCATTGCTCATTCTTCAAACACCTTTCAGTAGAAGAAAAATCAACAGGTTTTTGCCTGTTTTGAAAAATGTACCTGATACTTAATAAAAGTCTAAAGGAAAACATTATTTGAGATAAACAAGTGGGTTTCCAAGAGAACTAAGAAACATCAGTCATCTGTATTTCAGTTAGCTTCAGTTGTGGCCAAATCTTCAGATACTAATACAAGGAGCAGAGATGCAGATGGAAAACAAAAAAAAACAAAACTGAAATATAGTTCTTAATTATTTTTAGGGGAATTCTCATATTAGAAAGAGTAAGCATCCAGGTCAACAGTTCTAAAAATATAGGTTTTTTAAAAAACATTTTCTAATACCCCATCTCTATTTCAATCAAATAAGCTTGATGATATTTTTATCAGATAAATTACAAAATATTATTTTTCTGACTTCAAATACTTTGCTTTAGCATATAATCAGTAAGAGAGATAAAGTTTGAAATAAGGTGCAATATCTGTTATTAGACTACTGATTGAGCCTTACAGTCTTGATCCTCTTCTTCTCATTAGATCAGAAGTCTGAAAAGCTCTGGGAAGACTGTATCTAAGCAAAAATTTATTTAAGAAAACAAACTTATTGTCAATAGGCTTGTATTTGATACTGGTGAGTCCATCTCTTCCCTGGACAATATTAGAATCCGCAAATAAAATCAAAAAAAGGTTGAAACCTATGCCTCTAGACACACCAGGACTACAGAGGTGCTATCAGCAAAGGCATAGTTACTAAAAAAATAAAGAGAACATGAATGCGAAACTAAAGCCATTGTGGCATGTTTCCTTTTGAATACATAAGCATACACAGTAACAGCAAAGCTGTTGCCTAAACATATTTTCTGTTTGATAAGATGCTAAGTTTTCCTTTAACAGCATTCTTTGTGTTTAACTCTGCACTAGCTGAACAAAAAAACCCAGCTGGATTGAAATTCACAGAAATGGATTTTAGCCAAGCTTTTAAGAAAGTGCTTGAATCCCACTAGATTGTATAGGTTTAGATGCTTTAATGTCTAGAGATGCCTTCCTCAACATATATTTCACTTAATTTTCTGAAGGAAAGAAGTTTATATATTAAAAGTAATGGGAAAATTTGCCATACATTTTGCCAGGAGTTATCAGTGTCAAATAGAACATAATTTCCAATAGCTTTGTTTCTAATTGAGTATAAGTGAGGATCAAAAGGAAAACAAGATGTGAGTCCATCTGCAAAACCATATTGCAAAAAAAAGATGAAGTCCAAGGCTGACCTGAGGAAATAATCTATGGAGTAGAGGAACAAGATGTCTTACCGTTAAAATAAATATAGCTAATAAGGAGAATTTCAGTAAGTGGATCTAGGTTGTTTACAAGGTCCTTGATTTTTCCATTCGTTCTTCTTGCTACATATTCATTGATCTTTTGCTGGGCTTGATCAGCCTTCTTGAAGTTCATGGGATAAGCTTCTCCTTCATAGAAGTTTCTGAGGTCACTTAAAAATTTTTCTTGTGGCTTCAGTTGATCAAGCACAAACAGAACATTTCCCATATTCAACTGTAACCCCTCATTCCTTCTGTTTACCACTTGCATGAGTTGACGGTACCCTTCATGTATGTCACTTTCAGAAATCTGACGAGGGTTAAAGCAAAGGACCCTAAGAATCTGTGTCAGAGTGTCTGATCTGGCACCCAGAGTCAGCATTGCAAAGGCAGTAGAGATGCTCAAAGGCGAGAAGAAAACATTCCCATTCCCATTGTTTTCACGAGAAGAAATCTCTTTGTAGAAACAACATGCAAATTGACAGACACTGTTCCTTACACTCTGCCATGGCATGTTTCGGTTTTCTTGTGCTCTTTGGTTCTGGTTTCTTACCCCTTGTTGATAAGGCTGATAGCAATAACTGTTGGAACGGATTCCAACGAGTAAAATACACAGGAAAAGCAACTTCTTCATATTTCTGTGATTCTGTAATACAAGAAAAGTTACATTTGGCTTACAAATCTTTTCACCTTGTGTTTAGCAATACATCAATCCCTTCACTATACAGAGTTATCTAGGCACCGGTGACTCTGAGATGTTTGAATTGAGGGAAACAAGCTTTCTATTTCAAGGAAACAGACTCTGGAAAATTACTCAACCTACTGAAGAGGTTATGAAATAAAAAAAAATTAAAGTCAAAGAGGGATGAGGTAATTCCTAAGACGCCCTCATTAAAGTTAAGCTACAATTCATTTTAAATTGGGTTTTTTTTCCAATATTCTGTTTTCAATGTGGCTTTAAGTGATGAAAGAGTCAAAAGTACAGGTTTACTGTAGAGTAAAGAAAGCAAGGAAGACAGTCAAGGCTAATCAGTTAAATTTGGAAATTTAACTGATGAAAAACCAAAGCATAAGAGCACAATACACGTCTTTTGTGAAAATGAAAACACACATTTTTGAGTGGGCTGCATGTAAACCCATATGTAGGCACCTAAGAGAAAGCAAATGCACTTGTTAATGAGGAAGTGATGAGCATTTATGGTGATTTCATAAAGCTTGAACTGTTAAGCACAACTAAAAGACAACTTCTACAAAAATAACAAAAGAAAGAAATAGCAACTAAGATATTATCAAGACCCTCTGAATACCGTCCTGCTCATAAAGGGAAAATTAGTATGCATATAGAGCAACAAAAGGAAAAAAGTATGCCTGCTGCATGCAAAGGCATGTTCAGCCCAGTGACTGAATCAAGTCACCTAAAAACAAAATTAAAAAAAAAAAAATTAAAAATAGAGAAGCTCTAGAGCTATCACTGTCTTTTTCATCAGAAAGACAGAAAAGGACAATTTGGCAGAGAAGTCTGCAATGGTTGAAAATGAAGATGTGTAGTGAATTTTGAAGGAACAAAGACACTAAAAAGTACAGATGGAACAGGAAAGCCTTTTCCAGAGCAGCATGGAAACCATTCATTCCACATCTATGGCAATACTTTTACCTCTAGAAATTAATACTGTATCACAATTGGTTCAATAATTTTCAATAGAGAGAAGTAAATATGTGGAATATCTGGAAATCCAAAACATCCCCCTGTGGTATGCGATCATTTGACCTACAAAACATTTTAAAAAACAAAGTTCTCTCTAGGAGAAAAATATAAAAGCTTTTTGACTTGCACTAAGAAATGCAGCCTTTGCCTTGCAAAAGCTCTGAATCTTTATCAGCTCCCACCATGACCCCACATTTGTGTTCTCCACTTTCCATCATTTTGTTCCTCCAAAACCCAGTGAACTCAGAATGCTGATCTCAGCTTTAGTAAAAGATGCTCCAAATATTCCTTAATTCACACTCTGGATATCATGGTCATAGAAATACCACTATCACTAGGAAGGGCCTGAACCCCATGACAAACCACTTTCAGACAGTGCACTTTCATATCTAGAACACGTTTAAATTTAAGCTTTCATTTGTTTGTCACTTGTTCCACCATCACTCTATTTCTTTTAGCCACAGTTTCTTTTTTTATGCTCTCTAGATGCTTTAGAGAGCAATCCTTAAGTGCCTTAGGATTTAATTTCATTTCATGCCCTACATTTGTTATTATCATCAATTTACTTAATTTAAAACACTTAGAAATGCAGTTTTCCTAAGGAGAGTCATGCCGTATGAATGTGCCAATCTCACAGAAGACTTACCTTTTCCATTTAAAAAACCCCAAAAACATAATTAAACAATACAAGGAACTTTAAGCAAAAACTTGAATATTAACATAATAATTTCTCAATTGATTATTCAAATTTTTTTGTCCTGAATATAATTTTTGACAATTTTTCCACATTATAAAAAAAAGCTAAAACATTACTTACAGTGAATTCAAAAGGGTCCTGTTGTATTCACCAGGTCTGCACGGGTCCCTCCTCAGTTGTTTATGCTGCTGAACACAAAGCAGGGTATCCTCTAGTAAAGGTTAAGATCATCTAAGGGCTGTGACTCACACATTATAATTTTAGAGATTAGTATGATGTCGAAACTAGTTTTACTGGACACTTAACTTTACTGAATATGTTTCACATGTGACTTATTATTCATGACTATCTGATCACTCTGGTTAGATTCAAACCCATTTTCCTCCAACAGAACTTACTGTTTCTTAATACCAAACATTCATACACATCTCAGTTGCCTGAGTCTATTATTTTAAGAACAAGTCACCAGAAGCAGTCGCTACAGAGAAATATCTTGAACATAATTTGCATAATTTCCAGAAATTCCAATAGCATTGCTGCCACTAAGGCAGGAAGACAAGGTCTGATGCACCAGGACAGTCTGAATTTTTGTGATGTACCCTGCTATGTCTCCTGCATATCCATGGCTAGGGTTGATTGTCTCCAATGATTCTAATAGGTGCAGGGCTTAAAACACTGTTGTGCCACACTAGCAAATGCTGTCAGATGCGTACCTGGCTGTCCACTCCCAGATGGGGAATCCACTGGCAGCAAGAGCTGTGAAATTGACTCCTGGGCCACTTTTATGGCTCTGTGCCCAGAGAAGAATGTGGCTGGGATGCCATTGAATGCAGGTGATTGCAGTTACAAGCATGGCCTGGGGACAGGGGGTGGAAGCTGAGGAACATGGGTGTTAAATAGAGCAAGTCTTTAGATCAGCTTACTATCTTGTGATCTGGGATGTGGGGAGCAATCCCCTCTGATCGTGTGCCAAGTTCAGCTGGGTCAGATCAGACAGCCTGGTGTGCTCAGCTTTACTCCTGGGTGCAGAACGACCAAAACATCATGGAAGAGAACTCTGGAGACCACACATTTCAAACCCTTGCCCAAACCAGGTCATATACACTGAGTTGCTCAGCATGGTGTCCTGCTGGGTTTTGACTCCCTCAACAATGGAGACTCCACAAGCTCTCTGGACAATTTCTCTATTGCAGTGTTTGACAACTCTGACACTAAAATAGGTTAACAGGTTTTCTCTACATTTAAATGTAGAAAAACTTCTTGTATTTTAATTTGTGCCCTGCCCCTTGTCACTAGATGCCACTGAGCAGAGGCTATCTCTGTCTTTACTTGTCTCATCAAAAATTGGGTGATTATACATTGTTGAGACCTACACAGGTCTTTTTTTCTCTGGGCTAAACATTACTAGGCTTTAGCCTTTTAGCCTCTCCTCATATGTCAAATGCTGCAATTCTTCAAGGACAATTCTGGCATTTTAATGGAGTCATTCTGGTATGTCCATGTCCTCCTTGCACTGTGGAGCCCAGCAATGGTTGCAGGTCTCCAGATGTGTATAGCAGGGATGAGTAGAGAGAAAGGATTTCTTGCAGTGACCTGCTGGCAATGCTCTTCTTAATGCAGCACAAGTACATGGAATTACAAACTCACAGAATAATGGAATGGTTCGAGTTCGAAGGGACCTCAAAGATCATCTAGTTCCAAGCCCCCTGCCATGGGCAAGGACACCTACTAGGTCAGGTTGGTCAAAGCTCCATCCAACCTCACCTTGAACACTTTCAGGGATGGGGCATCCACGGTTTCTCAGATTTCAATTTCACAGTTTCTGTGTCTGACCAGATCCATAGTGAAGAATTTCTTGCTTATGTCTAATCTAAATCCATTGTCTTTCTGTTTAAAGCCTTGTCCTATCACTACAAGTCTTTCCAAAAAGCTGCTCTACAGCTGCCCTGCAGGATCCTTTTGGGTATTAGAAGGCCACAACAAGGTCACCATGGAGCCTTCTCCAGGCCGAACAACCCCAACTCTTCCAGCCTGTTTTTGCAGGGGAGATGTCCATGTCCTCTGATCATATTTGTGGACAGGTTCTCTTCTGGACAGATCCACATCCTTCTTATGTTGGGGACTCCAGAGCAGGATGCAGCACCTTGGGTGGGATCTCACCAAAGCAGAGCAGAGCAGAGCAGAGCAGAGGGGCAAAACCCCCTCCCTCACCTTACAGGCCACGCTGCTTTGGATCCAGCCCAGGATACATTTGGTTTTCTTGGCTGTGAGTGCACATGGCTGGGTCATGTCCAGCTTCTCATCCACCAGAACCCCCAAGTCCTTCTCAGGAGGGCTGCTCTCATTTGTTCACCCCCAGCCTGTGTTCATACTGGGGGTTGCCTGACCCAGGTGCAGCCCCTTGCATTTGATCTTGTTAAACCTCATGAGGCTCCCACAGGCCCACTGCTCAAGCTTGTCCTGGTCCCCATGGATGATATCCATCCTTCAGGCATGGCAACAGCACCACTCAGCTGGGTGGTGTCTGCATTTCCTGCAAGAACTTACTGCTGGCTTCTGGTCTACCAGGAGCCTCTGATCCCCATGCACAGCGTCTCACTTTCTAAAACTAGGGTAATATTTTCTCTCATTTCCCTTCAAAGTGCAATCATTTCCAGGGAGAGACCAACCCTTACTACACATGGATGCTGATCTCAGTGCTGTTTTTAAGGACAATTGAAATACTAAGCACAACAATAATTCAGTAATATTTTCTGTGAGGGAAAAATATAACCAGTGAAAGTTGTTGATGATTATGACCTATCAAGAGGCTCAACAGATTGCAGAAAACCCCTTAAACAATTTGCTTATGAGGTAAAACTTGAGAAATAGGCAGCTTTGATGCAGGATACTGGACTCACATGTAGTATATTCTTCACACACACCTGAAGGAGTACTTGAGATACTATTTTCACTGGTTCTTGTACAAATAAGAGCCAAGAACCTTGCTTAGAGCTGGATTTTAATAATGGGCTGCAGTTTTCATGGTATATAAAAACTGATTTCTGATGAAGGAAGGAAGCCCAATTAAATACAGACGCCATGCTAATGACAAGGTGACGGATGAATGACTAAGATAGATTTGAACACACCTAGACCACACCCCAGGACACTTGCAGAAGAAAGCCTGCTGCTGAACACGGGAAAGCTGCCCTAGGATTGGAAAGAAAGCACAAAAAAATTAATATAATTTCAATTTCAATGAATAATGTGAATCTCTGGACACTAATATTAAAGAAAGTCCAAATTTTTCTTTCATATTTCCAGTGTCAAGACATGACAGGAAGAAAGGTAAAGGAAAGGGTAACAGGTCTAGACCCAACTGTATAATATCTGTATTTGATGAAAAATCTTCAAAAACCATAAATAAAGATTTTTATCATCATTATTATCAGAATATTGATTTACAAATAGTTTAGCCATTTTGCTGAGTTTTGAAGATTGTGTTATTTCAGAGTAATGTTGCATATATTGAAGATATGATACAGAGAGTGAACAGGGAATTTTCTCACTTACACTGACTGGGGGACTTTAAAAAAGTTTCCACAGCTCTTACACTGCTAGCACTGAATTGTTCATAGGTAGTTAAGCCCCAGGTGGCAAAATTTAATATAAATACGTGTGCTTTGAGCCAAGAAGGTGAAAGAGGTTTGTTTATGCAAGGTTTCTCTCTCTGCTATATATAGTGACCATTCATGGCATGAACAGGGTGTTTTCACTGTATAAACAAGGCCTCAGAGGCTCTCCTTAGCCTGTGCTAAACCACAGATACCAGGTGTGTATATACCTTCAAAGAGATGGAGGAATTTCTTAATTTGTTGTCTCATTGAATCTAAAGCACTTCCTCATAACCATAATTAAAAAAGGGAGGCAACATGGACTGGAAAACAAATTTATATTAAGTTGTTCTTTTCTGAACCTAGTAATACTTTCCCCTGAAAACATAATAGGGGAGAGTGTGCAGCCTTTGTAAATTGTGAGGTGTGATCAGTCTGACTTAGGGCATCTTTTTCTTTACAATAATGTAAATATGATCCTTTATGAACAGCTCAGGTCTTGAGGAGTCTCTCAAAAATTATCACTTATTAAGTAGATCACTGTTAGAGATGACCTACAGAGATAGCAAACACAGCAAAACATCTCAATTTAGTTATGGGACTTTCCACAATTCTTTTAGTCCTAGGACTTCCTATCAGTAAATCTATTACAGTACACAACAAACAGGTTGAAGAATTCACCAAACTATCAAAGTTTGGGATAGCTTGGAACTGGCTGGCATGTCCACAATTTCTGTTCCCAAACTATCTGAAGCATTCCTCCACCAGAAAGTCTCACCCTGACACCCTGAAACCCATTTTTTTGGGCAAGATTCTCCCAGGCCCACACTGTTTGAGTTCAATAGAATGAATTTTCTTGTTTTAGGCTCCCTTAAAAATAAATTATAGGGAAAGATAAATCCAAATAATTGACAAACACCATCCCAACCCACCAAAGCTGGAAGTGTTCTCTTCCTTCAAAGTTTGTTGGGTTTTTTTCCAGAACCTTTCTCAATGTCTCAGTCCTGTCTTTCATCACTCAATGAGAGAGAGATTATGTATTTCCCAGAATCCTGGTCAATGCTTCCCTTAATTTCCAATCTTTTCCTTCTCCTTAGGCAGAGGATTAAAAGTCATATTTTGCCTATATTCTATACACGAACAAATGAGCACTTTTTTACTCTTCAATATTTCCTGAAAACACTTAGTAATACTTTACCTGTTACTGGAAATGCATGGCTGTATGTAAACACATGCAACACTCTTATAATACCACTACAAGCTTTTCTTGAATTAGGTCACTCTTTGCAAACCCAACAGTCATTTGTCAGAAAACATAACACTTTATTTCAGGAACAGAGCAGACGTGGCTGTGGCATGGCAGCTGTTCTTCCTCCTGCCCAGCTCCCCACCTTTCTTTCCTTGGAGAGGATGTAGGGTAGGAGTCCACCCAACTTCTCCTGTCATTTCTTCTTCTGCAGAGGATTCAACAGAGCCATACAGTATAGAATCATAGAAACACAGAGTCATAGAATGGTTTGCATTGGAAGAAATCTCAAAGATCATCCAGCTTCAACCCTCCTGCCATGGACAGGGACACCTTTCACTACACCAGATTGCTCAGACTCCATCCAACTTGGCCTCAAATACTTTCAGGTCTGAGGCATCCACGACCTCTCTGAGCAACATATTTCAGTACCTTACCATCCTCATGATAAAAAATTTCTTCCTAATGTCTAATCTAAACCTACTCTCTCTTAGTTTGAATCCATTCCTCCTTGCCCTGTCACTACGTGCTCTTGCAAAATGTCCTTATCTATCTTTTTTGATGGTTCTCTTCAGGTACTGCAAGCCTGCAAATAGGTTACTCCAGAGCCTTCTCTTTTCTAGGCTGAACAATCACAATTCTCTGACTGAGAGGATCTCTTATGAGAGGATCTCCGTCTCTCTGATCATCTTGGGGCCCCTCCTCTGGACTCCCTCCAACAGGTCCATGTCTTGCTTGTGCTGAGGACCCCAGAACTGGATGCAGCATTCCAGGTGGAGTCTCACCAGAGGGAAGTGGAGGGGTAGAATCCCTTCCCTGCTTTGGATGCAGCCCAGGACACATTTGGCTCTGAGTGCACATGGCTGGGTCATGTCCAGCCTCTCATCCATTTGCACCTCGAAGTCCTTCCCAGCTGGGCTGCTCTGATCTGTTCATCCCCAGCCTGTGTTGATACTGAGGGTTGCCTGACCCAGGTGCAGGACCTTGCACTTGTTCAAACACATGAGATTCCTATGGGCCCACTGCTCGAGCTTGTCCAGGTCCCCATGGATAACTCCCTGTTCTTCATGTTGTGTCAACCACACCACTCTGTTTGGTACCTTCTGCAAACCTGCAGAGGGTGCACTCAATCCCTCCATCCATGTCATTAACTAAGATTAATAAAACTGGTCCCAGTACAGATCCCTGAGGGACACCACTTGTCACTGAGATCCATCGGGACTCTGAGCCTTTGACCATGATC
The DNA here is from genome assembly GCA_013399915.1 of Illadopsis cleaveri. Classification (NCBI taxonomy): domain Eukaryota; kingdom Metazoa; phylum Chordata; class Aves; order Passeriformes; family Timaliidae; genus Illadopsis; species Illadopsis cleaveri. The sequence continues at coordinate 538,888 of VXBB01015258.1, forward strand.
CTCTGGATCAGACTGTCCAGCCCATTTCTTATCCATCTAACAGCCCATTCATCAAATCTCTCCAATTTAGAGAGAAGGATGTTGTGGGGGACCATGTCAAAGGCTCTACAGAAGTGCAGATAAATGACATCTGTGACCCTTCCCTTACCCACTGATGCAGTCACTTCATCATAGAAGGCCATAGGCTGATGAGGCAGGAATTGCCCCTGATAAAGCTCTGCTGGCTGTCTCAAATCACCTCCATGTCCCTGATGTCCCTTAGCAGAGTGTCCAGGAGGATCTGTTCCATGATCTTCCCCAGGCACAGAGGTGATGCTAACAGGTGGGCAGTACCCAGGGTCCACCTTTCTATCCTTTTTAAGATGGGTACAATATTTCTGTTTTTCCAGTCACCGGGGACTTCTGACCGCCATGACTTGTCAAATATCATGGAGGGTGGCTTGACAACTACATCAGCCAATTCCCTCAGAAATCCCTGACTCTCTTGGCCGCTTTTGGCTGTTCTTGTTCTCCTAGCCAGAAGTAAGGGCACCAGGGAAGGAGGCGGGAAGAATAAGAAAGAAAGTCTAGATAAAATAGGCCTCCTCTATATAATACCTCAATATGAGCAAATCTCATACTCCCTCACACACAGTCATCCCCTGAAATTGAGTCTTTCCAGTCCTCTCTTCTCATGCCCTTTTAAATCCCCACCCACTTCAAGCCCTTCAAGCACCAACCCCACTCCACTTACTACCTCCTTAAAAGACTGACTACCAAGTTCCCTTTGGCTTCACTGACACCTTTTACCCTCAGCTTCAGCATCTCCTTTACAGTCAGTGTTATACAAAGGGAAGAACAAAAGTTCAGGACAAGATGTAGGTAGGAGTTTGCTTCAAGAAAGCTAAAGAACCATCACATTGAAGAACTGGTGTTGGTTTACTTATTGCTTCTCCTTGAAGTCCCAGGATTTATTTCTCCCATGAAATTAGCTGCCTTTCTCCCAGCAAGTCCTTCAGTTAAATATGACTGTCCTGCTACAAAAAAAACTCCCAAAAATCCCTTTATTTTTCTCTTCCCAAGACTGTGAAACACTGACCCACAATTAATATCCTTGGCTATTTAAATGGCTTGCTCTTGCAAATTTCCTTTGATTTGCCTTTGGTGAAATTTTAAGCTTTATCAGCTTTAAAGTTTCCATCTGCTGAGAAAATTCACATAAATTCCTTTTAGTTTCAACAATCTCATTGTCCCATAACACCTTGGTAACAGACACTAAGGCTGTTGGCTTTCTAGTCAGTCCTTATCATCAGCTCTTGACATTTTAAGTAAATATGGAGGCAAAAACACTACAGAGAAAATTCCCTATATTCAAAATAAGCTGACCACAAAAAGAGAAGTTCCAACACTAAATTAATAAACCATACATAGACAATTATACCAAGAATGTCTTGATTCCTTTTTCTTACTTCCTCTCTCCAGCTTTGACTTCCCTGCTCAATGGCTTTCTCAAAATAAACAAAACTAAACTGTCTTGTGTCCTGCACAGATAATCAGACTGGTGGAAATTCCAAAGTCTTCAATTACATTAGAAACATGCCTCTGGAAAAAAAAAAAAAAAGTGTTTACTCAGACACCAGACACTAAGCAATAAATGTTGAGGCATTTCATATCAAAGAAACTTCAATAGCTGTTTTTTAAAGAACATGCAGACAACATGTTCTTTACAACATTACTCTGTCAGCACAAACAACAGAAATCAAGGAAGAGGATGACAGTCATCATAAGAGTCACTTTCTTTTGTGAGGGACAAGATCAAGTTCTGAAGAGTTTGGTTAAATGTTAACTGAATACCATTGAGGATCAATTATCTAATTGCTTTGGAAATAGGTGTAAGAATTTAGTTATGAACTATTGAACTATTGCTCATGCAGTGTACTTGAAGCTGTTTGGTCCATTGGCACTTGACATGGGCACAGGAGGGAAACACCAGAGATTAATCCAGGCTTCAGCATCATACTTCCTGGAACTACTTCTACTAGACATGCAGTGACACCTCAGAGATTACCAGCTGATGAGGGCAGTTAAGGAACTGTGTCTCACAAAGCAAATACTGCTTTCTATGTAGGACATGAAAAGCAGACTTTTTACTGTGGGATCAAAGGGAAAAGAAAACTGAGAAAGCAGCTGTGAGAAAGTAGGGCTGAAATGTGAATTTTCCCACTTGGGGAATTTACCCTCGAGATTGTTATGTTGTGCAACAGATCATTTTGTAATGCCAGAACTGAAAGCAAGACAACTGAGGCAGTGAAATGCTGAGAGGTGCAGGCCTCCAGACATCAGGCAAATTATGCTGGTGTGGCTGCACTACTGTTCAAATATGACAATTGAGCTCTTCACAACATGCTGCTTGCTCCCTTAGAAATCCCTGCAAACAGCTATTTTGCAGAGTAAACATACTTTGGTAAGTAAGAAAATCTAGCCCATGAAGCCTCCTGTGACAACCAGCCCAGGGCAATGAAGAGGTCACAATATGAAGAAAGAAACAAAAATGTAATTGATTATATAACTTTGCAAGAATTTACAAGCTACAGCAGTTGCATTAGCATAGTAAGGTCCTTGTCCTTGCTGACTTTTAATGCAAAAGATTTTTTCATAGAAGCACGGCAATGTTGCACCAGGAGACAAATTACTGATAATTAGAAAGCAGAGAGGTTATTGCTCTTTGTAAATTGGATCCTGGTGCATAGACCCATTTGATGATTAAAACTCTGAAATTGCAACTAAAAAACTTTGGGCAGCGGAAATCATCCAAGTGAAATCCAGCAAACTATGTGCAGGGATGAAATATGTGAATTGCATGTATGGATAAATAAATTGAGGGGAAAAAAGTGTACTCCTTCCTGAAAGCAGAGTCTGTGAAAATGTGTAATGCCCTCAATCTCCAGTCTCACGGCAATGAACTCATTGGAAAGGGAAATGAAACAAAACAATGGAGGAAAAACTTGAGAAAAACACTCCATGGAATGAAGATTATATCTGAGAGTTGACTTCTTAATAGGACATACTTTGGACTTAAAAGAACATACCTCTTAGCAAGACACAGTTTTTACTTTACAGGAAGCAACTTCTTCCCTTTTGGAAAGTTGCAGTTGAAGATTTATTCACACTAGTTGAAAAAATAATGTGGGGGGTTTTTTTCCCAAAGTATTATTTTCACTCCTGTGAAAATTCAGCCTTATGGTGAAATATTACAGCTACATACGTGGTTGTGTTACTGGTCCATTACACCAACTGTATGAGTTGTGCTGTTTCCAGCTATGCTGTTGCAACTGTTTGTCATTGTAGTCAGAGGACTGGACTTCGCACTTAGCAATCAGCAAGCAAATGAGCAAAATGGGATTTGTCAGGTGCAGGTATTTAATTAAGCAGAAAACAAACAATCTGAATACCTTTAATGTCTTTAAGACATAGCTAAGGAAACATTAGTCCTGCACATCTCTAAAGAAATTAAATTGTTTATTTGGGATGTTGATTGCATCCCTCACTTCATGATCATGATGAATATCACACTTAAAAATTAATGATCATAATGAGCACATGTTCAGTGGTACATGGAGATCATCATCCAAGGACAGACCGATATGCTGAGATTTAAAAAAATCTCCAAATTCTGAAGAGAAAAGAAAAAGGGATAGAATTTGTTGCTCTGCCTGAAAAGGTTTCAGTTAGGCAATTTTGACAATAGCAAAGCAAATGAGCTCTAGGATAATAAACAATGGGAATAAATAGTAATGATATTGGAAGAGGGAGCTACATGTCCAGAAGACAAAGGACCTTAGGGGTGCACTGCACTTTGTTGGTCAGGTAGCTAGTGAACTCCTTCTGGCTGACTGGATCTGTTTTGCAGCATGGCAAATACGTCACAGGGGGGAAGAATAGTCTAGTGATGAAAATTGTACTTATAATACTTTTACTTAGAGGACATAGAAAATGTGGAGTGTAACACCAAACAAGTAATGTGAGTTGTAACTGTGGTGTAAAATGAAAAGGGAACTGCATTCATCATAATTACCATGTAACACACACTAGATGATGTATGTCCCAAATGATTCAGCTCAGTTATTTCACAAATGCTTTCTTTTTTTTACAGTAAATCTGTGAATATCTTGGGAAGGTAAATATGCCTTAAAACCTGTTTGGAAGCGAAGAGATTATAACTGCATTGACACTGGGCATGGGAAAGCTGGGTGTCTTAGGATTCTTGGTAGAGACATGGTCAGCAGCACAACACAGCTGCTGTGCTTCCCACTGCACTGCTGGGAGGAGGATTCAGTATCCTTACTTTGGACATTTCCATTGGTCCACAAACAGTATTTCAGATCTTGTATGCATAGGCACCACCTTGTCTTGCTGAGCACCTTCCTCTGTCACCTCCCCTGTGTGCCAAGTGTGTTCCTGAGCACAGGAGAATATGTGGAAATACCAGAATGGTGAATTGGCTAGGCAAAATTCTGAAGTATCAGAAGAGGAGAGATAACTTCTAGAGAAAGAAAACAATAAGGAAATCTGGTAAATTTGTTTTCCTCAAGCCATAATAAGACCGAAACCTCCCACAGACACATGCCCCTTCTTCCTCTTCAATCAGTGTATAAGCCAGTCATTGAAGAATGTATATATTATAGATCTATGTATCTATGTATTTTAAAAGTTGCTTAATATTGGGCTGTGGCCCATGGAAAGGAAAGGAAAGGTAAAATGCAACAGTTGCTCAAGAGCTGTTATGTGAAGAGACACTTCAACAGCTGCTAAAGCAGGAGGAGCTTTGGCAACTGCAGAACAGAAAAAGAAATAAAGAAAATTGCATTTTGGACTCATCTGGTGGTGGCTACTCCTTCCTGGAGAGGTTCTCATCCAAGTGACCTAATGACAATAAGTGCTCTTCCTGGTCCCTGATTTCAGCAGGCTACAGGCTGGGTTCCTGCCGCAGCTCCTCCTGCACTCCCCCTGGCTGCCCAGCTGTCTGCAGGGCAAACTGCAGGATCACAAATGGTTTGTGGGATGCCAAAGTGAAGTTGAGATTTTACAAATTGCTTCAGCTGTTCACAGCCTGGAAACCTGCAAGGGTGCATTGCCCTATTTTTGCTGCTGAAAGACAAAATCAAACACAGGATGAAGTCAGCAGTGACAACACCAGCTGTTACAGCGTTTCAAGGATGTTCAAGGGAATCAAGTTGAAATCTCTAGGAGTTTCCATCATGTAACACAAGCTTTATTTACAGTTTTGCCCATTGCAATAGCTTCCTGAGCATAAGGAAATTAGAACAGGTCACTGCAATATAAGAAATGCAGGAAGTTTGTAGGCCCCAGATACTGTCTGCTAAGCTCCTGTATATGTGTTCAAGTCCTGCAGTAGAAATGTGCTAAATCTCCATTTCTTTCATTTTGGTGCAGGTTACCTTTCATTCATTGCAGGGTTACAATGGTCACTCATGCAAATATAAATATGGCAGAGTCCAGTGAAGTGGTTCTCATACTCCAGTGCAAACACTGCAACACAGAAAAAAAGCAGACAGCAGCTCCTGTTTTTGTAGTGAGATCAGTTCCAAGATTACTGGAGCAGTTTTTACAGCTCCTTGAGAAAATGGGCTGTATATTACATATAAAAAGGTATGGCAGTGCTATTTTTCACATCATGTCATGATTAATACATGTTTCTAAATAACCCCAATACTAAAAGACACATTTTGTTCTTGTCCTCTGCCAGTTTTAATCCAACGGGTTGGAAGCTTAAATGAATTCCTTTCATACTTCATCTAAAAATAACCTTCTAAAAATACTCTTCCAATTAGTGCACTTTTCTGAAAGAAAACCTGGGCTTGCCAAAGTACACATTCTCCAGATACAGCAACCATTGTCACCAGTCTCTGCAGTTTGGCTCAACATGATAAATGTTGATGGGAAGACATCCTGCAAAAATGTAATAACATTTTCAGAGCCTATGTCCCATTTTCAAATATGAATGAAGTTTTAAATACCAGATTTCCAAAGATATTTAGTATAAAAAGAAATTTAAGTTTTCATCAGTCCATATGCAGCCTTGTAACCAATTTGAGCCCATTAGAAGCAAAGAACAGTCATTTTTATATGCACAAACATTTTCAAAACCCCATTCTCTGAAAACTGCAGTTCCAACACTTTAAAGAAAATGGATTCACAAATATGAAAATATTTTGAGTTTTTTCTTTTGTTTTTTTTCAGAAGAAAAGGAGAAAAAAGAGAAAGGAAATCTGAATGTACAAATACAGTTATGTAATTTGATACCCACCGATCACAGGGTTTAATAAGTAAGCCATAGTTACAGATAATTCAGCACTAACAACTATAGATACAGATTTGACTACTTTTATTATATTATATCATTTCTGCCATCCTCTTCGAAAAACCAAACAATATTGGGCAAATATTATAAACATATGTAAAGGGGAAACAAAGTGAAACCACTGAAAAGCTGAGTGACAACAACTTAGAGTAAATAACAGAAAAATAAGATAAAAGAAGGAAGGGAGAAACAGAGAAAACAAGGGTTTTTTTGAAAATTAAGTTAAATATGTTAGCCACTTCATATAGTTACCTTTATATCTATACAAAATAACTTAAGACTGTTCATAGTATTGCTATTTGCTTTGTTAAAATCTAATGAAGAACTTTGTAGGAGATTTCTCCAAATCTCTCATTAATTCATGAACTATAATATTAAATACATTCCTTGTCTTCCTGCATTAACTGAATAACTCAATGTCTCTAATCCATGTAGAAAAATATTTCAGTAAAAAGTCAATATAAAATATTATTTGGCTAAAATCTCCTCCTAAAATTCTCCTTGTGGACATTTTACTCCACAAGGGAGCCCCACAATAAAATATATGCTACACTGCACGCAAATGCGTGTACGTTTTGCCTCTTACTAAGGTGATACTGAGTTGCAAGTAATATCCTTCTAAGCTCCCTTTCTCTTTGCGTGCAACCTTTTGCTATGGCAAGTGTGTACCACACAAACAAGTTGCTAAGAGGTAACACAGGTTGTGAAATTACAGTACACAGCAGCAACTTCTCTTGGATGCCCATGTAATCCCAGCCCCACTGAGGACAATGAGGTTTGCACCTCAACTGGGATGGGAGGAAAAGGCCTTACATATGCCATAAAGGGAAGCCATTGGGTGGAGTAGGTTACATGCTATAAATCCACACCCTCACTTGCTTCATACTAATTTGTCCATGGAGGTATCCTTTGGGTTGCCTGGAGATGGATGTTCCTTCCCCTCTTCAAAGAAAACAAGGAAACTGCACCTGATGAATGACAAAATGAAATGTTTATAGAAAGTGCAAGACACTTCACTTGCTAATAAGTGAAAAGTTAGAAGCCATAAGTGAAAATTTAGCTCTAGGCAGGCAGCTACTTACAACTAACTTATAACCATACATTCTCTTCCCTGCTAGTAAAATTGAAAACCAATTTTAATATCTTCTAATAGAAATCCACATTCTGATTTTCAAAGGTAATTGTTAGATTTCAAAACAGTTGTGGACTCAGAAGTCCCTAGCGTGAAAGAGAACTGACATATATGAAACCAATGATGGTCCCTCTCTCAAAACGACACAAAGTTATACCTTGAATGACCAAGCACTCCCCTCTGTAGTAAACCAAGTTTATGTTATTAGAACTCTGTTAAATAGGCGAACTATATGTTATTTTTTCTTACAATTTATACATATATTTACCATATAAATGAGTCAGTACATATAAATGAGAGAATACTTTTTATTTGCTTGGGATTTGAGGGGTTATGTTTTTATACTAAATCTCATGGCTCTGAAAAAGTCTCTGTTTCCCAAACATAGTTGTATTTGTAAGTGAAAGATTACCAAATTAATGTTGTCATGCACAAAATCAGCATAGATGTCCATACATCTGTGGACTAAACTCACTTTGTAGTTGCACTTACCTGCAGCCATGTTTTTTTGATACACACAGCTCAAGTTGTATTTAGTAGATATTTAGTTATAAAAGCAGATCAGATTTAAAGATCAAAAGCCAGTGGCCAGCCTTTTGGCAGTATGATTCTTTAGAGAGCTTTTACCCTTGAAACAGCAATTACCTCATCTCATTAAGTGTTGCAGGAATCATCTTAAATTTTGAAGGATATTTTTTGGGAAGAAAATAGAGTAGAAAGAAATCACTCCAAATGGTTTTGGAGTGATGGGTTACCTTGTTTTAGCTAGTCTTATTATTTAAGATATATATCTCAGATCAAAGACATACCCTGTAGGGCATTACACTGATTAGTAGCTCACAGGAGGGGGAAGTCAGGGGGAAAAAAAGTAAGAGGGAGCAGAGAGGGATTAGCAGAAAAGTAAAAGAGTATTTATTTGAATGCCTGAATCTTCCAGCCCACACAGTCTTAAACTGGCTGACTAACTAACTACATCACTACCTTCACTTGTTAACTTGAATTTTTTCCATGTACATTAGTTTGTTATGCTCCAAGAACCCTCATTTTGTGTTGGAATTTTGTGGCTTGAAAAGCAAACAAATGTCTGGTCATTCAGGAAACATGATAATGCAACAATGCAGTGCAAAATAACCACTTTGAACTACACAGAGATCCATGCTATGGAAGGCCAAAGAGAACAACACCTTCCATGACCTCAACAAAGCTACAGTCATCTTCTCCGTGTCAATACAAGGGCATAAAGTAACGAGCACAGAGCCAGTTCAAGTTCTACAGTTAGACAATCCCTACATATAAGGCTTGGCTCTAACTCCCTCCCAATGCTGGAGTGACAGACACACCCACGGCAATGACTGGAGAGAGATTTACCTAAGTGAGGCATGCAGGGCCAGTACGGCAGGATAGGACACGAGAGCACAGTGTACATCCCGCCATACAAAACTCTGTAACTATTTCAAGAAGTTCCTATTAACCTCTTGCTTCATCCTCAGTACCACCCTGAAGGAATGTGTTTATGGCACAACTTAACAGGCCTGCCCACACCCTTGTCATGGGGGAAGGCACAGCCCAAAGAGCATAAAAAGAGGTCAAGCCGCAAGATAAAGCCCATAACAGAAACAAAAGGCTAAACTATGTGCCAATGCCGACTTCAAAGGAGTTAAAGCAATGTAAGGCACAAACAACAGGAGGCCCAAAGATACCACCTGATGCGGCAAATGCCCTTAACTTGCCTGTTGGTATTATGGTAACAGCAGAAGTATGTCATGTGCCTACTAACACAAAAGAACATGGATCTGCATGATTCTCCCTAATTCCAGGGATGACTCCAGACCTATTGAACTCATGTGGAGATCGATGTGTACCTGGGCAGCCTGGAAAGCAGTGCTTCCTCTTCTTGTATGCTCTAATCTCCACTTGCTTTTATAGCCCAGCCTGTCCTGATCTCCATTGTATACCTCCTCATCACTTGCTTTTTACCATGTGTAACTTCTCACTCTCCCTTGGATTATCCCCTCTCTTGAGCTTGCTTTGACCACTCCCATTATAAAAACATTCCACTTGAGCCATCAGTATCACTCCATCTTCTCTCCATCCTGCAGCACTTTGAACACAATCTTTATAGTTTCTACCTGGGGCTTCTCTGCTTGTGTGGTTCCTTCTCTTTCCAGATGAAGATGTTTTTTCCAGAGCATCTAATAATTCTTCTGTAGCCAAGAGGCACATCATAACCTATGATTTATGGGAAAGGAGTGAGGGAGTCTGTGTACAAAATATGCATTCAGGTTGATGTTATACAGTTGTTAAAAAACTCTTGAATCATGGAAGACCTTATTATATGGGGAATTCACCATTTGTTTACAAAGACTGCATCAAATCTCTCCCAGACAAAGCACAATAATGAGTTGTTATAACTTCAATGTTAACCTTTTCAAAGGCCTCCGGCAATTAGTTGGATGAAGTTTGAAGAAACCAGCTGAATAACTACTCTGCATGAAATGGAGACCAGATCAAAGGAAATCAGGCCTTCAAGGACGAAAATCATATTCAGAGGCTGGATAGAGTGACATTAGTAATGAACAGGAATCTTGGGCAGGAGTGATGTGTTCTGCATAGCTTTAGGAACTTAGCCTTAAAGAATTACAAACTAAGCAAAATATAAGGGACAGGGCATCTCAAGGCTTGAGGGAAAAATACAGTTTTGTTCTCCATGGATTCCTAGGATTTGTTGTTTCTTTTCTGACCTCCTTAATTTTTCCTTCAATACATTCCTCAAAGACAGCATCCTGTAACTAAGTCTAGTTGAACAACTCCTTTTGGGCTACTCACCAAACTGATAGCTGAGGTCACAAACACTTGGTCTTTAGCTAAACAAAACCCAGAGCAGTGATAGAAATACTCAGCACTGGTGTGGCCACACATCAAATCCTATGTTCAGTTTCGGGCCCCTCATGACTAGACAGAAATTGAGATACTGCAGCAACTCCAGAGAAGGGCAGTGAAGCAGGGGAAGGGTCTGGAGCACAAGTTCTGTAAGTAGTGGCTGAGGGAGCTGCGGATGTTTATCCTGGGGGAAAAGGAGGCTCAGAGAGGATTTTATCACTCTCTACAATCACCTGAAAGGAGGCTGTAGCCAGGTGGGGGTCGTCATTTTCTCCCAAATAACAAGAGAGAAGTCAAAAGGAAATGGCCTCAAGTTGCACCAGAGGAGGTTTATATTGAATATTAGAAAAAATTTCTTCACTAGGAGGGTTGTCAAGCGTTGGAAAAAGCTGCCCATGAAAGTGAATGAGTCACCAACCCTGGAGATATTTAAAAGAATGTGGATGTGTCACTTGGGGACATGGTTTAGTGGTAGACTTGACAATGTTAGTTTAGTGGTTGGACCTGATCCTAAGGATCTTTTACAACCTAAATAATTCTATTATTTAATTATTATTTTTTAACTCTTCCTTATATTTTCCTTTGTTATGATGCTTCCATGGTGGAGAAGAGAGATTATGCTGCTCATATGGTTGTAATGTTCACTCCATGAGAGCGGTGCCACTCAACACTGGCCAGCAGAGTCTCACTGCTGCCACTGCTGCTCATCTAACTGCCCACATTCATCTTTCTTCTTTTCTCTAACAAGCTAAGAGTTCCTAGGCATAGGTTTTTGTTTGTATTGGTGATTAGTGATGTACAAACCAAATAGTGATGAGATACCCTTACACAGCAGAAGATGCAAGGCCCACCCATGGAGCCACTATTTTGAGCTAGTATGTTAAATACATATGGCACAAGAACCATGCCTGATTTCACTGAAGATAGAAAGGGAAATTGCTGATACCAATATTGCAAGACGGCATCCTTAAGCACTCGAAAGCTCTAACAACATCCAGGTAAGCGTCTTTGTGATTCATTCCTACCTGCTTGTTGATAAAGAATATTAGAGGCCACTATTGTGATTATCACCTTCTCTGCCAAACATCAGTAAGAATTCCATCCTCACTAAGGCTTGACAGTGAGTGGAGGACAGTCAAAGAAAACACGGATGGGAGCAGTTCTTACATTGCTGCAATGCACCCCCAAAAGGACTCTGACTTCTGTGCACTTTCTCCTCCTCTGTGGTTTGCTAATACTTTTTTCTTTCATATATTGCACTTCTACTGTTTTCCATGTGCATGTAGATGGGATGTCATAATTTCCTTGTCCTATACTGCACTACCTTCTCAGAACTTCCCTACACTTTCCATCTACTTAAGACAAAGCTTGTTTAATACATGGTCTTATTATAATGAGCTTCAGGTTTTCATTCCTTTTTCTAACTCATTTGAGACCCTGCCTAAAATTAGGTTAAAAATTTTCTGGGTCAGATATTTTACACCTCTTTTGACAAGTGCTTTGTGCAAATTCTAGGCAAATGATAAGCAGCAATTACCCCTATAATACTAATAAATGCAAATTAAATGGTGCTTCAGGAGCTCTTCCCTCAGAATAGCAACAGTTAAAATTCATATAGTACTTCTCCCCCTGTCCCCAATTAAACAAATACATTTGTTAATTACTTGAGGCTGAATGACAATGCCATAATTAGCCAAGGCCAGGCTGCTTTTAATGGTGATTGGGCTACCAAGAAAATGAAGGCATTTATGATTCCAAGAAAGCACCCATTTCTGTTTCACTGGATGAAATGAAAATATTGTTTATACACAACATGATTGGTCTTATGACAGCAGTAACTCCATCCAGAGTGGAAAGGAACACAGGAAATGAACAGAAAGAGCTTGCATCTTCACTTAGCAGGTGGCAACCACTAAATGTGAGGTATAGAAACTGTCTGAACAACATGGCAAGGTTCAATTGTTTTAGCCTTTCATAAACTGAGGTACAACACACAGGAATGTACAGACTGACTATTGTGTGTTGTACACATCATATAGATACTGAGTTACAATTGTTAAGGACCATACATCTTTCAGGATACACACTAATCCTATCATGTGCTTGGAAACTTGCAGAGAACAGATTCATCATTCCTGTTTTGTTAACCACAACCTACCACTGACCATCTATGCCAGGGAAGTCCTTTATTTTTCATGTGCATTTTCTCTTAGGTGATTAAGACACCAAACAACCAACAAGCTAATGAGTCTTATCACTTTTAAGAAACCAGGCTCTTTACTTATTAAGCTGATTGCATCAAATCAGCTATATATAGCTAATTGCTCCATAGCAAATACAAATCAAATTAATCATCTACTTGGGGCATCACAGTCTCTGTAAGCACTCCACTCCATGGCAGCAGTGTTGTACTGTTACTGTGTTGCCTCCTGAAGTGGTTCTATGCCCATCTTATGTAGGATGCAATAACTACAAGTAAGGAATACTGCAAAAATTTGCAGGGAATGGGAGTGATTCAGTTCTGAATTTCTCACCAATACAAATGATACGGTCTGCATTAGGGAGTAATACTGCCAGTTGTGCTGTCATCACTTCATACACACTATCCTTGTGTTTGGGGTAAGTATGACTACACAGGTGACAAGTAAGGTCACACTATTATGCTACTGCCAAAAAAAGAGGTTTCCTCTGCCGGGACCTCTTCTCAGTGCCACAAACAAATTTGGGACTGCCCATTCACTGTCAGCTATGTGCAAGCCTTCCATTTGGAATGACTTAGTTCAAAAACCTTGATGTGGCACCCATGGGAGCTTGTTGAAGTTAAGGAAAAAAGTTGCCTAAAGCCATTAAAACAACTTCTGATTATCTCTTGCAGCCAGAGTGATCTTCTAGGATGGTTAGGAGAGTTTTCTCATCTGCCACAACCCCAGAAAAGCTGTCAACCACCGATGTCCCTCTGCTCTACCAGAGAACAGCAAACTGGAAGCTGCCAGCAAGGAATGTGTGCCTTGTCCAGGCTGCTTCTAATAATAAAAATTATCCCCATGGACGCCATTTTTCATTATCCTTACATATTACCTCTAGATCTGTAATTTGGTCTTTCTTTTTGGTCTTTCAAACAACGAAAGCATTTAGAGGTTTAAGAAAAAAAATCAAAGCCTTATTGTCACTAACTTCCAAAATTCTAACTATTTCTGCTTAGTGCTGTAACAATTGACTGCAGAACATGTCGTGTTATGGGGTAAAAAAGCCAATAAATCTTGTTAAAGAATCTTTTTTTCATGTAGGTTGAAGTCTTGCATGAAATACAATCAGCAACACCACTTGAAAAGCATGCTATTCTCAGCATCTCCACAGCTGATATTATCACCAAAAGCCATGAAAAAAATCAGGTCTGGTGATAAGAGCTATGCCTGTCTCTAGTGAAGCACCATGCAGTTATCAAAGCACCAAATCACTGTCATCACCAACTGATGCTTATCTTGGACACACCAAAATTATTTAAGCAAACAGACCTTCTGAGCTCACTACCACACCTAAAATTAGGCTATATATTTTGCATGCACCTACTGAAAAATAAATAATCTACTGACTATCCCCTGTCTACCAAAGAAAATGAATTGACTGAACATAAGGTCTATTCACCAGAGGTTCATTTTTGCATGAGAACAATTAAAGAGTAATCAATTTGCAGTTTGTAAAGTATTCTTTGTATGCTACTTTATCCTATTTATCATAATGTTTCACATCTTCTCTGACTGTAAGGATAGCAGAAACTTATATTGCTGCATATGTGGAGAGCTACACTGGGAAACAGCAAGAAGAAAGATGATCTGTAAGGCAATTTCAATGGAAGTATTTCCCTTTTCCCCTGTACTCAGTTCTTGCCTTCAGTAGGAGGAGGTATTTGGTCACTTTCCCAACATCTTGGCAAGTTCTGAAGGCCCCTTTTGCTTCCCAGAGGATAGAAGGAGATGCAACTACATTCTGCCACTATCAGGTGAAAGGATGATTCTTGGCTCTGGCACAGAGCTACCACAGTCTTCATTAGAGAAAAAGTGATTTTCTATAATCATTTCATGCAAGAACATTAAACTACAGGTGATAAAGAAATACAGCAGTAGCTTAGTGAATGAGCTAGCCTGAACAAACAGAAAATCAGCAAGCATTCCCAGGAATAAATGGGCTTTTAAAGATATGCTGGTGGATAAGAAGTTTGCTTGTCTCTCACCACTCATTCTATGTGTGATGCACAGCCTTTTGTGAAACAAGTATCTGATCTGGCAAGACAGATTAGACCACAATACAAATGCAGAGACAATAGTGAAAATGCTGATCACACATGTGTAGTTTGAGTGTCATTTGGATAACCACATGGTTACAGTATGAAGTAATAGAAGCTGGACTGTACAAGAGGAATCCTGTTGTCATCAATACGTCACTCAATTTGCTCCTAACAACCTACTGGTAATTAGTAATATGTAGTACCATTGTCAGATTGCTGCACTTCTACTGTTTTTGAAGTCCACGAGAGAGGGTATACACAGAACATGTCTGCAGCTCTTATCAATCCAATATTTTGCCTTATGGTGCTCACAGTTAAAATTATGTTTTGGATGCTCTATTTTCCTGCATCTTGCAACAAATTCTTACACACAGGCACACGCATATTCCCGTTGTTGCCCAGTTTTGCTTAAGATCTCTTGGTATGTGCTGTGCAGAATGCAGGTATGTATGTATACCTGTATACACACACATGCACACTTGTATATACTTCCTACTGCACTTCCTATGAGTTCTGCTGAGAATTTTTGTGACATTCCCCTTCTTACTCCCTTTTGGGACTCTTTGGTTGCCTACAACACAGATGGGACTTGGGGATTTCCTGTTCAACAGGAACCTTTGGGTGGAGCACCACTGTCACCAAGAGTACGTCCTGTTTTCTCTCCTCCTTTAGGCGTAGTCCCAGCTCTGATTATCTACAAGACTATCACTGTGATTCCTAAACTCTGGCATTGCTCATCTGCAGGTGACTTACATGCCTGTAACTGCTGGCTCCTTGGTGTCCCGCTGCACAACCGTTCTAACCAGAAAGTCAAGCACTGTTTGACCTTACTTCACTACTTTAGGAGCATTTGGACCCAATGCATTGCTCCCCTGCTCCCTGGATACATTCACTGGGAGAAGGATGTTGCTGGGGAGGGCCAGCTCCTGAGATACTGTCCACCTGATAGGCACTACCACAGGCATGGAAGTTGGTGGTACTGAGGGGCTGAGACAATGAAAAAAATCTCCTGACAACTTTCTTCACTTCCAACCTGGCATATTCTTCCCCTCCAGGACTGCCTGTTAGCTTGCTCATGTAAAATGTTTCCATGTCTCAGACTTGCTCAACAAGCCCCTCTTCCACCCTCATGCACTTTTCCTCTGCTCTGAATCACAGAATTGTTGAGGTTGGAAAGGACCTTTGGAAGTCACCATGTCCAACCTCCTGCTCAGGTAGGGTCACCTAGAGAAGCTTAACTGGCACTATGTCCAAATGGTTTTTGAGCATCTCCAAATTATCTCCAATATCTTCCTTACAGGTGCCCTTCAGCTACTTATACACTTGCTGAGATCCCTCTCTGAGCCATTTCTTCTGCAGGCTGAACAATCCCATCTCTCTTAGCCTTCCCTTATAGGAGAGATGGTTACTCCCTCAGTCATCTTCCTGGCCCTTTGCTGGACGCTAGCTCTAGGTCTCCCATGTACCAGGGAACCCATAACTGTTCTCCAGGTGTGACCTCATCAGTGACGAGTAGAAGGGAAAGATAACCTCCCTTGACCTGCTCCTTCTCTCTGTCCTTCCTTGTTCCCTCTTATATGATCCAGCTTTTTCTCATTATCTTTGTGTCTAAGTCCTTCTTAAAGACATTTGTAGAACTAGTATGCTGTCAAATTATCACCTTGCTTTTTAAAGTACCGAGAATCCTTCACAAACCATTCATATGCAAATGTCATATGCAAAGAGTGATTAGATCTCAAAAGACCAACTTTTCTTGATGCTAGGCAGTAAAAAAGTAACAAAATGTTTGCTATAAACCTCCATCACAACCCTTAATAAAACTAACCAGAAAATAATCATTCTCCCAACAGATTTTTTTTTCTCATTAACAATTTTCCCATTTTCTATGTTAGAAATTCTTCATTGGCTTTATCAAACAAAAATATAGGTAATAATGATGCAATCTACCCCCTTTAGCAAATACAACTGAATTTTTTCTCAAAGACAGAGTTCAGCATAAGAACTCTTTACTAATGTTCTCTCCAGAGCATTGACTTACATGGATGCATTACAGGCATGTACTTCCACAAAAGATAACTAGAATTAACAGCCTCTGTCTGATTTCTAATCAGTGTTGGGAGATAATATAGACATTAGCTCCAAATAATTGTACAATCCAGTTATTACTGTATTAGCACTGCAATAGCACATAGGAGGGTCCTTGTGTCAAATACAGGCAATGAAAAAAGCAGTAACCAGTACCAAAAATTGGTATGGGGTACCTTGGCATGGATGTTGGACTAGATGATCTCCAGAGGTCCTTTCCAATCCTAACTACTCTGTGAAGATATGGAAAAGCTTATAAATAAGACTATGGGAGATCAGAGGGCAGGAAGGCAAATAAACAAGCAGTAAGACAACATGTCAGCAGTGCATCTCTTAGTGGCAGGCAGACAATATCAATTAGTCTTAGCACATATTTCTGGACTAGCAGACTACCTTAAAAAGCATCATGCACTACTTTTTTTCTGTGTGAAATATCAGTATTAATGTTTAAGTACCTGTACTAAATTATTAAAATGTATTGCACTTTAAAAGAGTTGTATTATTAATCTCAGTTGGTTAAGTATAGTGACATTTAAGCATAAGCACATAGTATTTATAGCTACAGTCACTACAGTATTCATGGAGTTTTCTACCTTAATTAATCCACAAGAAAGACTGTGATATGAGAAACAGAGCTTTAAAATAATATATAGAAAAAAAGGTTTAAAGGAAATCACATACAATTTAAGATTAGATAGGTTAAGATTAGATTATAATTACACAAAATTGTTGATGGAGATTAGACACCAATAACAGACCAGGCATGTACCTAAGAGCTAAGCTATGCAGAAGCATTTTGTGTACTCACACCATGGGAACATTCAAAGCATGTCTAACACAAGATTTGTTTCACAACATAAACTTGTGTAGTTTTAAACATACCAGTAGAGCCTTAGATCAGGCACAGTTATGTAAGAGGCTGTCAGATGAAGTACATTTTAGTGCTGCTGTAAGCAACTTCTGACTTGGAATCTACCATTACAATGGTAGATTTTAATGCTAAATTTTAACATTTCATATTAATTTTAAATTATACCTGTAACTAGCATAGCCAAAAAATACTATATATAATCTTAGAACAATAGAGATATAAATAAAACACCTAAATGTTTAAAACAGAAAATTAAAGAAAATACTACACACATGGAACCATTTCACTTTCACCAAAGTCATGAAATTTCTTTCAGAAAGGCTGTTGACTTTTAATTTTTTTTTTCTATCTTCTTACTTCTTTTTGCTAACTGAATGCAACAAATGAGTTTTAGGGATTCATCCTTCCTTTTTCTCTTTTTAGACCAATTAAAGATTTTGAATATTTTCTCAATTTGGAGGCATTAAAGTACCCACCAAATATAAGATAATAGGGAAAATAAAAAAAATAGATACTAATTTTAAAAGGTGTGAGAACCGAGTGTTATAAAATTATTACACTCCTTTACTACCCTATACCCTTTCCCAAAACAGAAAAGCTATAAAATAATTCTTAAATATTTTAGAAGGTTCTTCTTTAGAAGAAAACCAAAATAATGAGAGGAACCAAGGAAAAAAAAAAAAAAAAGGAAAACAAAGGTAAAAAGGGAAGGGATTAAAAACTGGGAAGTAAGCCCACAGATTTTGACAATACTCGCCTATTACACTAAGCAACAAAAAGGAGGATATGAAGGAAACAAGATACCACAATCCAGAAAATTCAAAATATTTGGAAATACATTTTGTGAAACAAACTTGAAAACTCTCTATTATCTACCACTTTAAATGAGAAACATCTTCCAAATACATGTTTTCTTTTCCCCTTCAGCATTTTGATCACATGTATATAAAAATAGCTCCTGCCAGCATCTCAAAACTTTGTTTCTGATGTTCCCTGTCTCTCCTTACCAGGTGAACAAAGATGACCTTTTGCTAACTTCCAATTCCATAGAAACCTCACATTTTGTTGGCAGATGAAGGAGAGAAAACTTTGAAAACAGGACCTGCATTTAACAGGCCTTGGTAGAGCTTGGGTTTGAAACAAGTCACAGAATCACCAAGGTTGGAAGAGACTCTGAAGGTCATCCAGTCCAAGTGTCAACCCAGCACCATCATGATCACCCCAAACCATATCCCCAAGTGCCACATCCAGGCCTCCTGAACTCTTCCAGAGACAGTGATTCCACCACCTCCTTGAGTAACTAACCCCAATGCCTAACCACTCTTTCAGGGGAATATATTTTTCTAATATCTAACCTGAATCTCCATTGGTGCAACTTAAGGCCATTTCCTCTTGTGCTTTCACTTGAGACACGATAATCATGAACAAACAGTTGTAGAGTGACTGCTACCAGGAGGTTCTGGAAAGTCATTTAGCAGACTTCATTCCTCTATACCTAGGAAGAGAGTTTGGTTGATATTAGGTGGCTGGCTACTCAGATATAGAGGATTTCAGAGCTAATATTTCATCTTGGATGTTTACTCTTCAATATACATTCAGACAACAGCAGCAACAATATAGTTTCACTGAAAAATCCCAGAGCTCTTCTTTGTTCAAAAGCACTCAGAAATCCAGTGCACAAATCCACCCTGTCATGATCAGATAACCTTGATGCCTAAAGTGTCTTTACTAATGTTGTCATTTACAACTGCCATAAACCTGACCCAAAACCATGCAGACAACCTCAAGCTACAAATCTAGCAGTGCTATACTATATCCTGTTTCCTCAGATTTGCCCTGTGGCAGAAACCTGGACAGCAAGTACACAGAGGCATTAAAGAACTCCTGAGACAGCATTACCTGAAGATGCAAACTCCTTGGTTACTCTTAAGAGTTTTCTAAATGGTATTTGGATTCTCATGAGGTTCCTTTTTTAGTCCTTTATTTTGAGTGAGGTGTCAAAGGTGAAACCTTCCCAAAGGGTATCTTTGTATCAATCACACCACCCTTCCAAACTTGTTGTTGAATCAGTTTCTGGGAAAGACCAGAACTCAGTTCATGGTCACTGTAACTCCATACACTCCTTTATATATATACTCCAGTAACAATTCAGCTGCCTGTACCTGAATAAACCCCGTAAATATACTGCACAAATGGTGCTGTGAGCATAACACTCAAGCCAAGGGTGCCATGAGTACCAACAGTTCAGCTTTCATGTGTAAGGTGTACATATGCATGACTAGTGTATTAAAAAAATGCAAGTGCTCTGCAGCAGACCTAAAATGAAGTTAGTGTCTAGTCTGGATAGCCCAGTCCGCATTTTTGGAAAGTTAGAAAAAGAAGGAAAGTGGTACTTTTAGATACAATTGAATTTTTAAGAGCAATATTCATACTCCTTAGCAAAGATTGAATGAGTATGCCTTTGCCTGGAAATCAGAAGAAGCAAGAGGGAGGGAATCTTCCAGACCCTGTACAAACTCATCCCTGCTCTACACCCCTATTCTTAATTACTGTTATTCTTCATTTCCATTACAATGCCAGTGCCTCTGGCACCACTGCTTCCTCGGGAACTCCCTCTGCCTCCGCTTCCCGCCAGCTCCTTGTATACCTCATGGACAGGGAAAGGCAGACACCCTCTTTTTCATCTTAATCCCTCATAAAGCACACACTGCCTTTTACTGAGCTTGTCAATGCAACCAGAAATAATGCTGCACAACTAACAAAAATAATTATCAAGCTTTGATGATCATCCAGGATGGTTTTTATGTGTTTTCTCTCTCCATTTGCACAGTGAGTCTCCTGAGACTGAATTTAATTTTCCCTGCTTGCTGTGAACATTTAAAAAATAGTCTCATCCATAAAAATATCTAAAGCTGTGCATTGGAAGGCTGTTCTCGTGTTTAAGCCTAATTTCGCCCATGCAGTATTTTGTGCTGTGCAGACTCTCTGCAGTGTCACAATAGTAAATAAGTTTGCACAAAATCCTTCATCCTCAAAGAATCACAAAACACCTTTAGACTTTAAAAGCACTGAAATACGCCTTCTGTTTACAGGAATGAAAAGTCGTTTTCCCATCCTTGAACCCTCATCACAGTACTAGGGATGAGGTTGCAGGTCAGTCTCAGGAGATGTGTGGACACTGTCCATCACATTGTGCTGTCAGAACTCTGGCAGGAGTCCTGGAGGAAAACCTGCCTGCCCAGACACACATCACCTCTGTAACATAAATGTGTGCTACTGCCATCTACCAGCCACTGAAGACACCTTTACAGCTGCTGGAACAAATCTCTTTTTTAATTCAACTTCTGATCTTCCACACCTCAGCCAAGTCAGAGTCACCTTCCATGAGCTGTGAAGCAACATCATCTGAAGGATGTTGGCATTAATAGCATTCTCATCTCTGTGTTGTCTTTTTTGGGGGATTTTCGAGTTTCTCTGGAATGAACATCCCTCCTGAGCACCACGGCATTAACACCCAAGCTCCTCCAGGACAGTGTTCCCAGTGACACACACTAGCAGATGTCCCAACACAGCCCCTCCAGTACTGGAGAATAAAAGAGCATTCAAGCTAGAATATGACTCAAACCCAACTTTCACATGCTGTTGGCTAAATCCTGCTTTCTCCACTGATTTCCTTGGCCAAAGTGTAATATATTTATTACATACAAAGAAATTAAAGGAATGGAAGAAAGGTCATTATTTTGCCTTCTCTTTTTTATTATATGACATGATGTACTGTTTTCCCTGGTAAGAAAATGTCCTCATTTAGCAGCTCATAGCTGGATAAATGTCTGTCCAAGTAATATTGACTCACTACAGTTCAAAGGAGACTTTTTAAAATTTTGTTTATGAGAGAAGAAATTGGATGAGAGGGTTTTTTTTTACCCCAAAAATTAGCAGCTGTTGATCAGCCCTTCAGTGAATAAAATATAAAATTATTTCAAGATCTTGTGTGATCGTTCCAAGCCCTCTTACCAAAACAACTTTTTTCATCCAATTACTGATTGTCTTTTACAGAATAACTAGGTTGAACTGTAATTGCCTTGTGCTGAATAAAAGAATCAAATTAATCTTGTCACACTGAAAAAAATCAAACATCAAACAAGGCCAACTATCATATCCGATTTTTATCTTCTTAGAATCTGCTCCTGTTTCTGGGCATATCTTCAATTAGGTCAGACAAAGGCTCCGGTCTTGTATTCTAAAGCAAATGTGCCGTGATGTTGTCTGGAAGAAACCAACAATGGCAAGACCTGAAAGAAGCAAAGAGAGGGCCAGAAACAGAGAGAAGATGGGCCCTGGTGGGTTGTCAGCAGGATGGAGGCAACACCTGAGAGGACAAGGAGGTAGCTGCCTCGCCTGGGATTGTCCCCTGGTTCTGTATGTAATATGGCCCTGTTTTGCAAAGTAAGGAGCCAATCTGTCCTGTCACCAGGGCTGGGATTCCCCATTGAAAACTTGGCCACATGGCTGGCAAGGGAGGGGTGGAGGATGAGGCAAGAGTTCTGTCAGAATCACTCCTCCACATCTCAGTGTGGGATGAGCCTTCCAAGATACAGAGCCGTCTTCATAAGTACCAAATGCCCTCAGCTCAAATCAGCCTAATTAAAAGGAGCTGGCAATTTAATGGATGAAATTCTTCACCAACTGGTATTTAAACAGCTGAAATGAAAGATTTAGTGTGAGAGTGTGCTCTCTCACACAAGACAAAACAAATCACCCTACCAACGAAATAAACAAACACAAATCTTCTCTCTGTACAAGGCAATGTATCTAGAGACAACAAGATTTGTGCTCATGAAACCAGGATTGGATCCAAACCCACTGATTGCCTTGGCATTTCTGCTTTGGTCTGACCAGGCCAAAATCTGGTCAAACTCTCATAAGACACACTGGCAGATAAATTATTTTAACTGAAAATCCCACCAGCAAAATATAACACAATATATAAATGCTTCTCTCTGATAATAATTTTTGCACTCCTCTAGATATCATAAATAGAAGAATTTTATTATTATTTCAATTCATCATTTTATTCAATGCACTCTTTATACATGATCTGAAACCAAAACAAGCTGATTTGTGCCATCTACTGGTAAAACAAAGATTTCCAACTCCTAACTACTTCAAATATACTACCAAACTTATTTTGAATCTGTTTAAGTTGTTATTAACTGTATACAATTATGTTACTTCTTGGCAAACAATCTCATATATGCCCCATCTGATAAAGAGGACTGCTCCCATTATATGAAGGCGATTGATTAAATCATGTTGCACAAATTAATTCACGGGCAGTTTTAATTAGAGTGACATGGTTATGATAGTATTAAGAACTAAAATTTTCTCCCAGGAAGCCTGAATACTTGGTAATACCTATTTCTTAGCTTGATCTATCTTTCTGCTTATGAATTACAGCGTTCATGTTCTGACAAATGCAGGTATGCTCTTACACATCTGAGTTACAAGTGTGAACCACTGTTCTCAGCTGAGGTGCAGCAGAGTTGAGGCTGGGCTACCCCTCTTGTACAAGGCACTGGCAAGATCTCACACTGGCACAGTGCGCTTAAAACTCACTCACAGTCAAAAAAGCTGAACTCAAACTGTGACCAGCTTCCTCAGAGAAGCACTTCCCTAGAGAATGGAGTTGCCCTTATAGGAGAAAAATAAAAATTACCTAACTTGAATAGTGTAACGGAATGAGTAAATGAGACTGTCTTTGCAGCAAGTGATATGGAAGTGAAAGAGAGAGAAGAGGTTTTTTCAGCTTCAGGACAGTGTTGGCAAAAGGAGAAATGTGCGTCAGCTGGCCATGAATATATTTAGGTTGGAAATTAGGAGGCTCCTAACCATCAGAAGAAAGAGGCTCTGTGACAGCTAGCCAAGGGGAGTGGTGGGGGCACACAATCTAACTAATTTTAAGATAGATCTTGGTAATTTAATGAAAGGGATTATGAAACATGGATGTCTACAACAGTAGAAAACTGGACTTGATGACCCAGACAAACCCTGCTAGCCCTCTGTTCCCACGTTTCCCAGAATGTTCCTCTGCTTTGACTTCAACATGGTGTCCAGCTTCTGACAGAAGTAGATATAGTTGCCTGTCAGAAGGCTCCAAATTATGGAATAGTTCTGTTGATTCCAAACCCTTTCATTAGTTGGGATATGATTTGGTAGGAGTGGCCAATTGCCTTTTGTCTCTAAATCTTATGGTGAATTTGTCAGATCTGCTTTCTAAAGCTTTTAAACATAGTCTGTATTCATTTTTATAGTAGGCTGCAGGCAACTGGTGAATCAAAAGTGAACTAAGGAAAACCATCCTTTTTAGAGTACAATAGCTAAAGGACCAACTAAGATGTCATGTTGAGCAGAAATCACCATGACAGAATAAAAGGAGGTGGGAAAGGCACCGTAAGTATGATTTGCAATGTAAGTAACTTGGAAAAAGATGATTATTTATTTCTAAGTGACCTCATGTTGCTCTTGAGTATGCTTCCATATAAATGAGACACTAAAGATTTTAATGGGTCAGAGACACTGCCCAGTATCTGCACACATAGTTGCTTTAAACATAAATGATGTACTGTATAAAAAGGAGGGGAATTGGCTGAGCCTCCAGACTTCCACTTGTAACAGTGAACACTGGTTGACCTCTGAATAAAAGAAAAATACCTGAAATCTCCCAAACTGAACTTTCAAAATTATATGTCCCTTTTGAAAATTCAGTTCTAAAATAAACATATAATTAAATCTATCAGCTGATACTGTTAAGAACAGCACTCTGCCTTTCTCTCCTGGTTTCCATTTCACCCTCCCCAGGTGCTACAGAGACAATTTGAGCATAACAAAGTAGCTGTTCTGTGCTCAGGAAGCCATGTGGAAGTGTGAGTGCCTGTGAGCCCATGCACAAAAAGCAGAGGAAACGCAACACATGCAGTTCCCCTGGTACTTGATGGAATTCTGCACCTCCTGCTGTCTCTGACTAAGCACACAGCAAAAAGTTTTTATGAGGATCCTCTGAGAATTGTTTCATTTTCATTTCCTGAAGTGGGAAAATGTCAGTGTACTTGAACTACTTCGTTCAGGTGTCAAAGTGAATCATATTTAAATCAGAAAAAGTGGAAATGCAAGAAAGCCAGCCTAACACAATTTTAAATTATATTTAGCTGATCATCCCCTTTTTGGAAGGATTTGCTGTTTGGAAACACTTAGGCTGACTGGACTCTGTTCGACAGCCAGAATATACAGAAAGAACAATCTATCAGGCATTTCATGAAAACATTCCTCTGGTGTCCAGCTGTACTTTCCGTGCAGAGTGGAATAATTTGGGACAGAAGAAAACGGGCCCTAGATGGAGTCCTCTGGTGCTTACACTCTATCACATGGGGTGTGTAAACTTATTGCTTACCTGAGTAACGTGAGCGCATCAAGAAACTCCCACTGAGCTTAGTGGGAAAACTAGTACAAGTAGAACTCCAATCTGTAGCATTATCTTTTTTGCCCAAAGGTCAACACCCTCACCACAGCTGCCCCAGGACAATAAAAGGAATAGAGACATTAATGCCAGCCTAGTCTTAATCTCTGGGGAACAGTGCAGATGTCTTTCTCTGCAAAAATCTTCAAACTTGCACCATTTCTTCCTGCTTGGTTTCTACTTCCATGCGTTCAAACTCCACCAAAGAAGAGCTGCTGGGAAATATAATGCAGGCAACAAGCCAGCTATAAGAGTCCTCCAAAGTGGATTTTCAAAATGGTTCTTTAACTCTGTTTCCCTCCATCAGTGAAAATGTACAGTTTGGTGTTGCCATATAGCCATCAATTATATACGACATGTTCTGAAGCAAGTTCTAAACTTTTTGCGTTGGGCTTTTCATTTTCTAAATGACAGGAAAAAATTCCTATTGGTGCTCTGTTTCTTCAGATGGCCTATTCAGAAAAATGGAATATATTACTGTTAGTTTGGATTGCTCACTGATATTTTAATTACATAAATCTAAACTACTGCTTGGTTGGTGTTTACCTGATATCATAGATCAGCTTCTGTAAAGGGTCAATAGAATCTTAAAAAACCCCTAAACACCTTTAATGGGGGAATGAGACCACACTGCAGCATGTTCAAATATAAACGTGAACATGTATGAAACTATTTCAAGACTGAGACTAGTAAGCCAAACCACTAATACTGTTATCTTCCTGATGGCAGCAGGAGTTATATCACTTCCTTTATTTTAAGCATAAGATTTCATAATTTCAGGCATAAGGTGTCTGATTCCCATCAGTGCACCCTGAACCTTTTCTCACTTGTATGATCATTTTTTCTCCTCTTTTTTCTTTTTCAGGTATTGTTTATTTCTCTACCAAACATGCTGTAGCATGATTAATTAAAAATTCTTTTAGCAATGAGATTCTGGAAAACGCTATTTCCATTTTGTTGCCAGGGTTGCCCTATAGAGAGAGTTTGGTCGAAGCAAACGCAGGTCCAACCGATTTGGTCACCACTACGTTTCTCCTTTATTTCATCTAAAATTGCAGCTTATATACATTTCTATATAGTTTACAAAGTCAGTAGCTTTTTCATTGGCACACAGCAGAGAGAAGAATGCAAACACACACTAATTAACTTGTCCTTAAGGTGGCTAACACATGCTCACTAACAACTCCACTCAGTGACCTTCAAAACCCCATTATTTTTCCCTGACACCTTAATATCTAATTTCAACTGCACCGCAACTTTACCAAGTAATTTTAACTGCGTCACAGGCTTGAAGGCCTCAGCTGGGGTAATTCAGGTCTGGGTAGCTCATCCCTAAGAAAATCTGCTACACCATTTAATTGTACTTTTCAAATTGTGATATTAGCAAATTTTGTGACGTTAGCACCCAAAAACTTGATTATGTCATTCTCTGCTTCATTTGATGTTTCTTCCACAGCTTAGATGTTGCTGATACTGTGGTTTTCTTGGTCTTTAGTACAACAGTAACCTAGAAGTCTGCTCATGCCACTTAGAAAAACAGTTGTGCCAAACATGCTTGCAATGTGTGTAAATCTTGTGATCTGAAAAATCAGTAAAAAAAACATGCAGCTGTGATTGCCCTATATTTTGAATGTAATATTTTTAACTTAAGCCAGGGTAATTGCTACTTAATACAGATTTAACCATTAGTGTCACTCCCATGCTATGACCGCAATAACAGTATCTTCCCACTTTATAGCTTGCTTGCTTTTTTTACTTCTGTGCAATTGCAAAAACTGGCAAATATGTGTGGATTGTCTTGTTCTTTATCGGTTCTGAAGGAAACTCAAGATTTGCATTTTACAGATACTTTTATGAGGTCTCAAATGTTAACTTTGAATTTCTTTATTCCACTACTAAATTAGGTTTTACCACTAATTCAATAATATTGCTTTTCACTTCAGATATTAAGACCTTGTAATCTTGGAGTCCAGGCAAAAGACCAAAAGCAATTGGATTATCCCAGTTGAACAATTTACCACTCACTGCCTTACCTAATCTTTTGTTTCTAACCCTTTGCCTATGAGAGGGAAGAACATGGCTTGAATCTCATCGACAGCAATTCTGGATGCTTGCTTTTGCAGCTCTATACCTTAAAAGCAAAAACATGGATTCCGGCAAAACACAAAATGAGAAGATAGGCTATAAAGAGAATGCTGCAGTGACAAAAACAGGCCAAACTCTTAAACAGCATAAATACAGTGGCTATGCCTACAGGGAGCACGCACCTCTTTCCAGGAGACACAAAGTTCCTAATGCAAAGGAAGCACCCTTCCATATGATACACATTCTGCCCCTTTGCCATCATAGTTTTTGTATGCATTCACACTCTTGTTTCAGAAAAAAACCACCCACATTTTGGTGCCCCATCTCTGAGCACAATGTAGATGCTAGTGGGTCTTTTGGAGATGACCCTGCAGGTAAGTCTCTCTTCTAGCACTTACTCGATTTAGAACCCATCAGAACATTTCTGCATGCAGAGAGGAAAAATACTTTAAATAATAGCTGTGCAGATACTATTCAAAAATTTCCTTGAACATATCCCATCTAACAGGGACTGTCTGTACTTTGAACTATGTGAAGCAGCTGGTTTATGTCTACATGAAGCAATAGTAATGTGAAGGAGTGGCAGTCAGTGGATTCCTGTCAGTGAGAGGTTTGCTTGATGGCACCTTCTCTCCCTTTAATATGGAAATGAAAGTTAATGAAATTCATTACCCTTACATGTTCTCAACATATGATTTAAGCCATGGACAGAAACCCAAGTTGGAGTGTGAGGGTGTGATGCAGCTCTTCACCACACTGAGTGGCAGAGCATGACTAAGCAAAAGCCCAGCTTCCAAATCTGAGTTTATTAAAAAAAATGCATTGAATTGAATGGATCTACTGAAAAGCTGAGTCAAAACTTCCAGATCAGGCCTCAGATAATTAATTTCCAGTAATTTGGCTTGGCAGGAACTGCTGATTTCCAGCCAAGTACATGAATAGCAGCAATTTGTTGCCTGTGGGGGCAGAGAGGGGGAGTGTGTTAGGGTTCCTAATTATCTGGAGAAGTTCTTTTATGCTGTGATTCCAGATTTATGTGATGTTCAGCCAGCACCAAAGCAGAAAGCACTGGTACTGCAGTGCACTATTTAGAGGCGTGTGCTGAGCTGCAGCCACCTCCCCTGCAGCTGCTGTAACCACAGTGTTTGCAACCACCAGTTCAAAACACTCCCATCTAGACAGGCTGCAAATCCAGATACAGATACAGCTTGATGGCTGGGTTCTCTCCAGTGTGTTTTGGCACAGGAGAAATCTTGATGCTTCACACTTCTGTTGCATCTTAAGGAATGAAAATTCACACCTCACAAAAACATACTCAATTTGAGCCAAAATACTTCAGTGATAATACTGGTACATTCACTCAGGCCAGTGATGAGGAAGAGAATTCAGTTAATGAGAATTCAAAGTTTGCCATGGAGGCTTACTGCTCCAAACAGAGGAATTTTATTGACAGCATCACTTTAAACAACATCACATTACACAGTTACTTTCTTGAACTTATACACTGATGAATGGAAAATATAACAGAGTTGCTTTCTGCCTGCAACACCTCTAAAGCTCATGCAAAGTCAATGGAGAACTGTCTTTGTTTCTGCATGAAAAAAGTCGACAGCAGGAATATATGAAATGTAAAAATGCTGGCATGGCATTATTTGACTTCATTCACCTTGAAATCCATGTTTGAAAGATGCAGTATTTTCCATCCAACCCCCCGATTTTAAAGAAAGCTGAGGTTTTTTCTCCATTTATTTCCCATTTTCTTCCATATGTACATGCATTTTGAGACTAGGCATAGTTTCTTTGCTCAAAACATGGAAAAAATTAAAAGAAGGTAGAAACACTTGCATCTGTTTTTATTGATATGATGAACAGACAATACCTGATGGGAGTTTGGGGCAAAAATTCACTCACAATTTCACCCAAGAAGTTATTTTTATCTTTTGAGAAGTTATGGCAGTGTAACTCAAACTTTGGGCACAAGTTAACAGTGGAGGATTATTAAGAGGAATTAAGAGGAATCCTTTTCTCAGCTCTCAAGACCTCCTTATGGTTTCAGGAAGAGCTTGTATGATACGGTAGTTATATAAATGACACAGAAACGATCTGCAATGGTGGAAGACACACCAGGGTTTTTATGAGGGTTTTTTGTCAGTATGATATGGTTAACAGAATCTATGTAAGATTTGTATAAACCTCATTTTCTTCACTCTTAAAAATCCAGTGCCAGAAAACACAAGGATCTGTGCTCTGTTCAGAGAAAAAATTATTCTGGAACTCCTGTCTAGTACAGATTTTGTGCCTCCACAATATTTCCACTTTCCCTTATATATAAGTTATTTCCATTAAGTCACATGTTTTGAGGTCTAATTCACATGTGTTTCAAAGGAGCAGACAGACATGAAGTGACTGTTTTGTGTAATGACAAGCAACAGCACAGAGTGGAGCAGTGGTTGCCAGCAGGAAATGCAAGTTGACAGGCTTGTACAAATGGCAGCACTTAAAAGAGATGGGCAGTTAGCTTTGCATTTGCATTCCCCGTGCCAAGAAGGAGGAAGCAAAGTGTTTCCTTTGAACACTTTGAGAAAGGGTATGAAATGCAACTTCTTTCCTCTTGCTGGACAGGTGTAGTGCCATCAGGCTCAATCCTGTCAGCACTGGCTATATAGAAAGAATCTCCCTTGGCACCTCCTGTAGTTATGGTTAGCTGTGCTAATAGTCATGGGGAACATCTGGCTTGCCACTGTAGAAGTGAAAGAAAAGCTGAAGGATCTTACTGAGGTCTCAAGCTGGTACCCAAAGGCAGCCAGCATCTATCCCATCAATTTCATATATCCTAACCAAGCAAGTAAGGGGCTAGGCCAGGGGTTCTGGAGAACATAGAGCTTTTACAGATGCACAATGAAAATACAGTGTACTAGTGAAAAATGGAAGGGCAAAGGACAGCATGGATTTCTGGCATGTGAAATTTTCCTTTCAACTGTAAGTGAATCTATATGCTTTGAGAGGCTTATGTAGGGTTTGGAACCAAACAGATAAATATAAAGCAAGTGAGCATTTGCAGAATTGAAAGGTATGTCGAAAGAAATTGCTTTCAGAAAAATATGTAGATCAGAAACCCATCAGCAGCCTTCCTGCATTAGAGATCCAGAGGCCACTTAGCAGCTGCCAACAAAATGGTTGGTGGGAGTTTGCCAAAGAGAGCCACATGCTGTTGCTGGGAAAAATCTTTCACAACTGAGCTTGGCATATATGTCTGGGGGCAGGAGAGACTAGCTAAACTGCACACTTTCCATTGACCACAATTAGTATGAAGGTAGTTAAAATCAGGAATGTAAGTGCAAGCTCCCAGCAGCCCTGCACTTCATCCATATGCACCTCTGTCTGCAGTTTAAGCACTGTCCAGGTAACACCCAAGGAAATGAATTGACAGATGGACAGCAAATGAGAACTCAGGCCAACCAGTTTGGTGACTCAACAGTGCCAGATCCCCATGCTCCCTCTTTTGAGAAACGTGGGTCTGTGCTTCAGCTGGGAACTGGCACATAGTAATAAGGACATGCAATTGTTTCTGTGTGAGAGCAGAAAACCTTCACTGCCAGTATGAAAAGAGGATGCTGACTGATAGCTCAGACTTGGAGCTTTTGGTCATCATAGATTTCAGAGAAGCACATATGTAAGCCACCATCCAGCCTTATTCTTAGAGAAGGAGCAGCCAGGGCACACACGTCAACAGTTCCAGCTGCTGTATGCATGGACTATGCAATAGTTTGAAATTATCCATTTCTAAATGTCTGAAATACCGAGATGTTTTACATCCTTCAGGTTTATTCTTTTGGGACTACATGAAAGAACTCTCTCCACAACTGACCCAGGTGATATTCCTGTAGCTGTTGCTGCATTCAAATTCCATAACTTTGGAGGGAATTAACATATCCAAAATACTTTTCAAATAAGCAACACAATAGCTTCAGTTATAGTGAAGATTTGTAGCATATTCCCTGAATACACAGATTTATTGAGAATCATGATACACATGATACAGATATTGCTCTAGACTTAAAATCTTTGAAAGACACATAGTGAATCATAGGTCATTTACACAGAACAGAAGACTGTAGATTAGATCATTAGGGGAAAAAAAAACAAGGACCACATATATTAGGTGTATATACAATATTTTCAAATTAACTTAATAGGAAAAAATCTGTCTCTGTCTCACAAGCAAAGAAAATTGAAAATGTAACAGGATATTCCATTTCTTACACTTGTCATGACAATTTACACTCTGACAGAGTAGAATATGGTAATTTCTCTGCATAGGCAGAACAACTTTCACTATTTCTAACAGGAAACAGTCATTTCAGGTTACCATCTCAAGAACATCAATCTCCAAAACCTTTCTCCAAAACAATTATTTATGCATGACATTCAATCAGCAGTATCCATTTTTTCTTGCAGAATGTTCCAGACATGACTTTCAGGTCCCAGTTTTTCCTGTTTGAAAAAGCTGAAATCTCTTTTACCTTATGAAAAGAAATTGTTTCAGCATAGATTAGTAGGTTCTGGAAATCATCTCAAAGGAGTCTTGAATGTACTTTACTGGTTTCTTTGACTGCACTCACAAGGAGTGCCAAGTCCTCACCCAGAAATTGCTAAAGAACACGCTCAAAGAGGGCTATAAGAAACCACTCCAAGAATCATACAGATCCAAGTACATTATAATACTTCCAAATAACAGATTATTGTCATTCAGCTTTACTCATATTCTCACTTAAAGACCAGCATAACAATCAAGATTCAGGGGGTTCCTGGCCTTAAGATTGGATGTCTTTAAAAACTACCTTTGTTTCATCTGATTTCTATTACCAGTTATTTTAAATTATTGCCATGAAATGAGGTGCCACATGGATACCAGAGTATGCCTTAGTACAACTACATACCTAATAATCCATGTTTTACTAAGCTTGCAGAAAGTTGGAAAGTAGATACGAAAATGAGCCCATACTTTTTGAAGTTGCAGTGCATGTTTAGGGTTTTTCAATTTTGTATATGTTTCTTGTTTAGTTGTCTGTAATGGTATATTCCCTCCTACCCTCCTATGCCACTCCGCAGTGGTTTTCCCTGAAACCCATGCCTTGCCAATCACCCTGATAATTTGACCAATCCCAGGAACGGGAAAAGGAGGATAGAAAAAAACTGGGAGGGGAGGACGGGTGAGATAAAAAAGAGGGTGGAGAAAAGGAAGAGTGTGAAGGAGAAAGAAAAACCCCAATAGTCCCCCCAAAAAAACTGATAGGGGAACGCTGCTGATCCGCCCGGCGTGCAGACCAAAATCAGGTGGATCATGTCAGAACG
>VXBB01015258.1:577521-627381 GCA_013399915.1 Illadopsis cleaveri
AGATACCTGTCTTCCCAAACCAAGACACTCCTGCAGGACAAAATGCCACAGGACGTCCTATGAACAGCACAATCTGTCATAAAAACAACTGATCCATCCTCCCTTCACTTCACTGGCCACATTAGTTTGCTGCACCAAAGTTCAAAGTATTTATCTTTTACCTTGAAAATACTCAACTTTCTGACAACATGCAATAGAAGTTATTTCAGTTTTAATATGCCCTTTTGATATGCACTAAAAAAATATAGATTTTTATATTTGAATTTTTTATAGTTATATGTTTATAAACTCAAAGGGAAATGAGCTTTGACTCTTTGTACACAATTCAACTATATTGCACACGAGAAATAACAAAGATGTCATATCGCACAAAGAATGGGACAAAGCAGAGAATTTTTATAGAGAAGTACAGCAAGAACACATCCTAGATAGACTGAATATTTGACTCAAAGTATCCTGCAGAATAGACCAGTGAAAAGGAAAAGGACAGAGAGACACAGGCATGAAAATTTAGAAGAGGAGAGCAAAGAATATTAGCAATAAGCTTGGGCCTGGAAAACCCATAAAAGGAACTAGAGAAGACTAGGATTGCTTTATCTTCAAAAGGAGACAAACAAGCAAAAACTTAACTATCAGATACCCAAGATGTTTATGTCATGTTTTGTAACACAAGAAAAAGTATCTAAGTAACATAAACAATTAAAACCAATATTAAAAAATAAATTTTTAATGGGACATTGAAATGCAGTAAGAAGAAATGTCTGTGTATAGAATGAGTGGGGAACATGTACTTACAAAAAGATAATAAGACTGAGAAGTTAGATGAAAAAGCAACTATGTATTTATGTAGGTAGCAACAGTCCCATAACACAACAAAAAAAAAACTGTGTGAAGAGTATATCAAACAATGTGTATCAGGCCTTAATCTCTTAATACTAACAGATAAAATAAAATCTATGGATGGGGAAGACGGTGCCATGTCTTCTCTTGTTCTCTGGAACACATGGAACTCAGTGCTCTCAGATGCATCCCCCTGGACTTAAAATCAGAGTCCGTATGGCAACTCCTAATAAAATGAACAGACAGATTCATAACAATGTAGCACCAAGTTACAATCAAATTTAATTGAGCTTTACAATAAAGGAACACCTCAAGATTTACTTGTGAAGAGTAGCTGCACTTTCCTCTGACCATGCGCAGAGGGATCCTCCTACATATTTCTTTCCAATATTGTAACTCTTGAAAGGCTCCCTTCCATCCAACTCCAGGTAATTTTCTGATATTGTAGACAGTTATCCAAACAGTGAGATACATTTATAATAGAAAAAGACCTTAAGTGAGGATCAGAACGTTGTGTTGCCCAATTCATTATAGGTTCTATCTATGTAATTCAAAAGCTACTTGCCCGATAAGACTTTACAGATGTTGATTAATTTTTAAGATTGTTTTGATGGAAAAAAGTTATTGAGAGATGGAAGGAGAAATTTACTGTTATTAAAACTTGTTCAATTAATAAAGTATATTATTTTTATTAAAAAATAATTATAAGGTTTATGCTACCAAAAAAAGTGATATTGGATATTGCGTGTATGGTTTACAATTCATTCTTATCCATATGAAGTTCATTTCCAAATTCACTTTGATACTATGTCTGAACTAGAAAGAGCAGAGGTTAAATAGAAATGAAACAGGAAATGGAACAACAAATAAAAGCTCTGAAACAAAGCCCTATGTTTTCTGTAATCTGGTCACTAATGGCTTTATGCAGCAGGAACACTACACATGGCAGTGGGGGTATGGAAGGCAGCAGACTGTTGTGTATCCAAATTCTGCCAGCTTACTCAGCAGAAACCTGGCTGGTGTCCAAAGGTCTAACTAGGAAACACAAAAATGCAGTTCTAAAAAAACAGCTCTTTCAAGTTCCCTGATCCACATTACTGAGTTTTTTTCTTTTGGACATCCTTTTTTCTTTTCTTTGCAGAAACAGCTGCAGAAACATTCTTTTTTAATAATTCAGAAGTTTACCCCAAAAATGGATTAGAAATGACATATCTGCTTAATCTAGGACCAGAAAGCACAGGGCAGATTCTTTACAGACATTTCTGGCTACAGCTCATGCCCCCACAAACACACAATGCTCAGGCATGGTCTCTTGGCTGCCTTGACGTGTAACCATCTGTTCGGCAGCGTCGCCCATTCACAGGCACTTCCAACCTCTTTCACAATCGTCTTCAACCCGAGCAAATGCTGGCTGAGATACACAGTTGTGCTGTTGCCACTCGCAGGAAATATCTTCGGCCTGACTGCGATGCCAATCCCACTGATCTCACATATTTCTGTAGATTTTATCACATGTAACAGAACTTAAAGCCAAAATGAGCAATGAGTGGATAATGTGAAACCTGCTTTGTAGGCACTTCTAGCTCTAATGTTTTGTAGGAGAAGCTGCTCAGTAATTTAAGGAAATTAGGCAAAGAAGTGGCCCCAAGAGTCGCTGACCAATGGGCAATGATACTTGTCTAATCCCACCTTTAGCAACATTAGATTTTAGGCTTAAATAATTAAATCTAAATATAAGCAACATGAGAACAAACCATGAGCTGTGTGATTGTTGACATGAGACCTTAAAATACAAGTTGCACGTGTATCTTGTTAATGGAGGTGTAGAAAATGCAAGTCAAAACTAAAAGACTGAAGTGAGACCTATAATTATATTTTAGTAAACTTGATGGCAAATCTGTGAATGAGACTGGTGTTTCCTGTTCTTTCAAAGACAGGCGGATTTTGCAACACATTTGATAGTGATGCTAAAAACCTCCTTACAGTTAATATTTACATCTTCACTGAAGTTTCTCCTTTAAGTGGTTTCTTAAACAAGAGAAGACAGATGTTTGAGAAACATAAAACAAATCCTTTCATAGAATAAAAAGTGAAAGACTTTTTATCATTTCTCTGGGACGGATCATTCTTCCCTGTTTTTGGTAAGGCAAAACTTGCTGTGTAAGGTAATACTTTAACTATACCAAGTGGTATAGCTGGAAAAAATGGATAAGCTTTCAGTACAAGTACTCTAAGTACTTCCATGATCTGCCTGCAGCACATGCCAATATCTCTGATTTTGGAGGTGCACTGTTGCCAGGGCTTGCACAAATTTGGAAAAGTATTTGGGCAATGTTTGAAAACTCAGAGCACATTATGCATGAAAATCCTGCTATCTGAAAAAACAGTTAAGCAGGTGTTCAAGGTAGCAATTACACTCAGCTGATTCTGACAGAGGCCAGAGACCCAAGGTGCTCCATCAGTCTATTTTCTTGCAACAGCCTCAACAGCCTGTAAATACTATCAGTCTTTGCAGTAGACAATAGTAGAATCTTTCTGTGGGACATCCCATCCATTACTTTGTCCTCCTCACTCTCTAGGACAGCCTGCCTGCTCAACAATGGGTCTGTAATGTCTTTGCAAGAACAGGTAGGAACCACAGAAAACAAACTTGAGATTCTCTTCCCCTTGTCTCTAAGCCTGACCTCAGTGCTCTCCTATCAGTGAAAAGCATGAGGGATCAGTGAATTTGGCCTCAATCCCAGCCATCAGACCACTCTTAAAAGTAGGTGAAGGTATAGCTACTACACTTTTCTGGATTAGGGCCAAGTCATTCAGTACTTTGCAGGAATATCCAGACCCTGAATCAATTTAGAAAATTTCCTTGAGCTTAAAAAACCAGACTTCTTAATGCACCTTGAAATGTGCACCATTCTTTAGGTTATTTGGTGACATGGAAGTCAATACTGTCATGTCTGATGTAAGAAAAATCTTAAGACTTGCCAGTTAAACAGTAGACTCAGCTGCCAAAACTCTTATTATCTTTATTCTTGAGCAGAATTTCACTTCTTTCAGTTGAGCATGCTAATAAGCATCCACTCCAATTCATTAGAAAAATATAAAATTCCTAATTGCACACATCAGCTTGACGTTAATTTTTATTGGAGTTTTTCCTCATCTTTAATACAGTCAGTCTATTCATCTGAGAGAACTGCATATTTTTGAGTTTGTCATCTGACTTCTTCTCATTTGGCACTAAGTGCAATGACCATGTTGATTAGAGCAACTGTATGACATAGGGCTGGAATTGCTGTCAACTCATTACAAAAATATATAAGGCCTCACTTTTAATTACTCACTTAGTAACAGATTAGTTCTTATTGCCTGCCAACAGCATGACCTCTCTCTCTCTCAAGGTCAACATAAATCAAAAGAAATCTGATGAGCTTGAACTTGTTGTTTATTCACTTCTAAACCTTTCATAAGAAAATCTGTTTAACAAAAAAAAAGCAAGTCTCCATTCAATAAAGAGACCATTATTAGGGCTAAAGAGCCAAATTTCCTGTTGTGTTTTTTTCTGAATAGCCTCAAGTAATATTCCAGGAAAAGGGCCTTGGTATTGTTTTCTTTGTGGAATAAAAAGAAAATCAGCATTAGAAACATGAGATTGCTTACAAGTTTCAAATACCAGTATGAATAAGGGTTTCCTGGTTCCATGTTTTAAGGATTAACTGTATTAAGCACTACAAAATGACATTTGTCATGTGTACTTTAGCTATCTTGATCTGACAAACCTCTGCAAGCCTTACAAATACAGGCTGTATGTGACTTTTCTGAGATTGCTGTTGAATATTGCAAAAAATATACAAAATACATCATTTCACCTTCAAGGAAAAGAGTCAATAAATAAAAATTCTTAAATACAAAAAATAGTTCTGGTTTGATGATTAATCATGACTTAGGGATATGTAAGACTTGGCTGCACCTGTTTGTGTCAACAAAAATTCCTTCAAGATTTTTCTGTCACTTTGGGGTATTCCACCCAGATTTTCATTAATTATAAAATTATCTTTGTGAGTCTTCTGGCCATGAATAATGTGCTTTATTGGCCATGTACTACAGGCTGATTTTACAAAGAGCTGTGTATTTATCCAAGTGTCTAGTCAGTTCAGATGGACAGCAGGTGCCCAAAGGCCTGGACCTTATGATTTTTTTTGTTTTGTCTAAATGTTTTCAGTAGGTCTGTCTTTTTTGTTTTTTGGGGTTTTTTAACAGAAATGCTTATTTTGGCCTATTCTATAGCATAATATATTCTAACCTCTGCTAAAATTGTGCCTCACACTGCTCAAACTTATTTCTAGTCCTTCAAAAGGAAAAAGCCACATTAACAGAAGTACAGGCACACCATTATCTCTTACCCCTTACCCGTCCAAGTCTGGAAACACATTTGATTAACACACACAAATCAGTCTTTATTCACAGGACCCAGTGTGTTAGTCCAAGTTGTGGATGCCCAGGAAGCTAGAAGGAGAAACCAGATCAGTTTCCCAAGTCTTGGTACCACTCTTCATCCACAGGACTGTGAAGGATTTGAAATCTGTCTCTGTCCTTTGAAGAACAACTACAAGATAAGTGACATTGGAGGACATAGTTTAAATGTTAGACTTTATGACATAAAATTATGTAATTAACTAGTAAAGAATACAGATGATATACAAAATGCATTAAGGAACACATCCACATTAATCTTCTGAGATATACTAACAACTACTAAGGGACAATATTCTCCAAATACAGACATCTTCTACTCTCATGTTCAGATGTCAAACTATTAGTGAAGCACCTGACTAATCTATTCATTCCTGTATTTCTTCAGCGTGATTTGCAGGTTCATTTTAGCAGGAACATTATAATGACAAATATATAGATAAAGCAGAATACATGATTCATATATGCAATAAAACCATCAAATGTATACTCATGACTTATTGCAGTGCAATATGTATGGCCTTTTTGGCCAGATGATACACCAGATGTTTCCTTTCCTTTAGATTTGAAAAGTTCACGTGCAGCAGAATCAGCTCCTGAGGGTAAGGATGGGGCTTAAGTATTCAAAGTTACCTGCACAAATATTGACAAATAAATAAATACTTTAGTCATAAAAATAATTTTCTGCTTAAGTCTTACTTTTTCCTATTTACCTCCCTAAAAGAGTGGACAAATCATTGAGGCAGACTGTAGGTAAAATCTTGATTAAGGTTTCCTTCCTTTTACAACTCTCTCTTAAGCTTTTGCAGTTTAAAATAGATTGCATTTAATTCTTAAAGCACAAAAAGGTAGGTCACATCTGAAGTATCTATTGAATGCATAACAGGTAGAAATATATTGGTTTTATATAATCATTCCTTTTGCAAAAAGAATCAAGGGTGGGGGGTGGATAAAACTCAACACTTTATTTTAAGGTATTGAAGACCCATCTTCCCTTTAGACACATTTTGCTTGTGAGAAGTATGAGCAAGGCATTGCATAGATAAAAACCTGTCCTTTAAGCTCCCAGGTCTTTCTCTGTATCTCCAGCTGACATGTAAATAGAATGTGGGCTCAGATCTACTAGGCAGAAATTGTCACAAGAATAATGCATCAGTGCATGAAGTACAAGAAAATAGTGAAGGAGTTTACTGCCAGTAGAGTGGGCAATGCACTCAAATCATCACTGAACCACCAGACAAGGCAACAATATTGCCGAACCTTTCACTAGAAATCAAACACATTCCTCCCCTTTGTTTACTTCCTCTGAAATAGAAGGTGGCCAGGCCTGCTCCACTCCAGCTTTGGGCTGGCATCTTTCCACATTTCAACAAAATTGACAGTAACCACTACTCCTCCCATTAGCTCCACAGACTTTTCATTGAAAATTCAGGAATGCTCAAGGACAACCAGTAAACCTGGTCCAGCCCCACCAAGTGCAGAGGGACTATAAAACCCGGCAACATATGTGGATTCCACCTTTCCTTCCTGGCAAAAACTGCCAACCTCTCAGGAAAGAGGCAGAAGAAATCTTACACAATCCAAGATTTTACAGTTCTGAAGGGGGCCAACGGGGTGTAAATTCCAGCTAGACCCCTGTGTATTGTTAAATTTTAAAGAGATAGTTCAGCAGGATTTGCTGGGTCTTGTAAGTGCCTACATACAGCTTTCATAGGCATCCCAAAATAT
The DNA here is from genome assembly GCA_013399915.1 of Illadopsis cleaveri. Classification (NCBI taxonomy): domain Eukaryota; kingdom Metazoa; phylum Chordata; class Aves; order Passeriformes; family Timaliidae; genus Illadopsis; species Illadopsis cleaveri. The sequence continues at coordinate 584,557 of VXBB01015258.1, forward strand.
GGGGACCAGAACAGGTTGGGGTTTATTTTTTTTCTGATTCCATTTACCTATCCTGAACCATAACAACATTAAAGCCTGGAAATAGAACAGACCACAACGGAAACTGTATTAATACTGCACTCTGCTGTATGTTACATGCTATACATATTTTCAATGATTTCTTCTCTATAACTCTGTTTAACCTCAGGGAGTAGTTTGAACTGTGGCTTGTATCATACCTTTTATACACAAAATAATAAGTCACTGAACATACTTGTGCTTGCTTCTTTAGGTATCCAGAATGTTTCTTTTCCTGCCAAATGGATGTCGATGGATTTAGATTAAAGTATTCTGCAAAGCAAACAACAGACGGAATCTGACTGTTCAGAATAACAGTTCTCTTAATTGTAGGGATTGTCCCTCATTAACCCTACTCACCTGGAAAAGGGTGTCTGAACATCTTCCCATATGAAGACTGTCTCTTCAATGTCTGTCTCACAAATTCTCTGCAGCAGATATGCAGATCAAGACACACTTTTGTTCTCCAGTCTAAGAGATAGGGTCGATTTGTAAGTCCAGTGCTGTGTCATGGGAAAGAGAACATTAAAAAGCAAGGGGAAAAAAAACCCCAAAAGAGTGAATGAACTCAAAATCGAAGGGGAACCTATAAGCACTAGGTGGCAGCACAGCAAACGGTATTTCTTCCTCCAGTAATGAAAGTCGTTGGAAACTTCAGAGGGATTTCAAAAATCAGTGTTTACTCTAAAATCATATTACAAAAAATTTGGAAATAAAAGGAGTAACAGTACAAAAGGACAGAAGACAACACAACAACCACTCTTCTCTCTCTTAAGAGTAACCTGCCTCTTCACAAACTGGATGGCAGCACTATTGCCCAACTACAAAGATCCAAAATGTACACTGGATGCATCTCTCCTTTTCTCAGGGTCCACACACCACCCCCAGACAACGTCTGCCCCAAGCTGCTTGTTGACTGGTCTGGACAACATGGGTATCTACACAGAGGATAATCCAAGGACACTAGGAGGAGGTTGGTGGCCATCTACGATCTTAGGCCTAACAAGTAATCTGGTACTGGACCAGAAACTGGTTTTCTTCCTTCTTATCTATTATGTGCCCCCAGCCTTGCAATTACTTTTTTTTTCTTCCCTTGACTACTTAATATATTCCTTGTAATCTCATATACTCTAGCACCATGCCAGGATTTTTCAGAAACATGTAGAATGCATATCCCCAAGAGCAAGCCATGATCAGTCCTGGCTCTGACTTAAAAGAGACTCCTTTGAAAGAAATTCTGAGCTTCAGCCTCATCCTTTGAGAAGTGCATGAGCATACACACACACACACACTTGTAGATACACATATATAATAATATGGCTGGCATTCAGTTTAGCAAATTAATTCCTCTAGTGCTGACCTCAGTGACTTCAGCTGGTGTTGCAGAGGTCACAGAGCCAACGTAACTGCAAAAGAATCTCATGGAACTGAATGTCTGAGCAACTGAGGAGCAAATGTAACTCAGTGTCAGTAAGTGGAATGCAAGATGGCAGGGGGAGAACAGCTACTCTAAGATTCTTAAATACGGGCCAAGCCTGTTGTAAAAGATTCTCTGAAATCATCAACATTTTTCTTAGCAACAGTTAAAACACAAAAAGGAACAGGAAAACAAAACAAAAAAGCAAAAGAATAGAAAAATGTTAGAAATCATCATCAGGACCAATCCATCCATCCAATGAAAATAGAAGATACAGCATAAACAGAAAGTGTACAATGTCTGCAGAAATTACCAAGTACATGAAACTGTTTCAGTTAGACGAAAAATCAGTTAGACTATTAGACTTCGTCTTGGAAAGGAGATGACTGAGAGAAGATAGAATAGGCAGCTTTAGAATCATGACTGATATGGAAAAACCAACAGAAATTGAATACTCTGCATTTCTCAACATCTTGGAATCAGTGGGAATCTATGTAATTATTAAATATCAGGCTTAAAGTGAATAAATACTTATTCTCACAGTAATCAGTTATAGCATGGAACTTGTTGCCACAGGTCACATGAGAAATCAGAAGGATTTTAAAAGGGCTGAACCATGGAAGACAGTCCAGCCATGACTGTTGTAACACGATGGCGCAGATGCATGGTGACGAATCTCATGCAGTTTATAAACCATCAATTACACAGTGCAAAGAATGTCCACTACAAAAGGATTACTCTAAAAATCCCCCTGATAATAGTTTCCCTAACTATCAAGGGCAAGATCCTGTCATAGACAGACTGCTGTTCCACCCAATAAAGCTGTCCTTGAATGTTGTACTAGAGAAAACACTACTTGTAATGCATATCAATCCTACAAATTAAAGATTACAAATCTGTGGTTAAAAAACAAAAAAAGAGTAACAACAATAACAAAACAAACAAGATTAGCAAAGCAAAACAGTGAGATCTGGACTGACTTATTTTTGTTTTCTGACATGAACACTTGAGTCAGTCTAAAGATAATAGTATTGCACACGAACATGCAGAGACATAGTCAAGGGCTGATGAATGCAGTTAGTTAAACACTGGTCTTATTAAAGTTGTAGATTTTTATATGTTCAGTACATATTTGAGGCAAAAAGCAAAAGCTGAATGGTCTAGTTCCTAAAATCCACACTTACAATATGTATTTTACCCAACTACTATGGCAAAATCCAACCGTATTCACTATTCTACAGGCTCTTAGCTCCCTTGCAATTTGACCTGCTTTTCCAGTTTGAATTCCAAATGGGAACTTGCTCCAGAGCATTTCCAAAAGCTTGAAAGTTAAAACATCTCAAAGAAATACATTAGGCTTTTTGGCTGAACCCTTGCAGACCCAGATGGTACACTGGAGATTGAGTGGATTGCTTCAGCAATATCACTGAGAATTCAGCCAACCACCAGATCATCAGTTTATTGTCCCTGTGTCACAATATTTAGTGATAATCAGGGAAACCACTTTCTCTTTCAAAATGTTTCCATCAGTAAACAAGGCTTGCAGGTTTATATGCTTTCCATGTGCCTCACTTTTGCAAATTTCATGAAGACATGTGCCTGGCAGAGGCATGCAGAGACACTTTATTAATGTTTTCACAGATAGAGAGGATGCAGAATGAATGGAAACATCTTCTTATATGCCAGAGAACCCATGCATAGGATCACTGCTCATAGAGGTCTGTGCTATGTTTGCACTGTGCACTCATCATGGCGAGAATTTTAAAGGAAGAGAGTAAATACATCGGACATTAGCTGTATTTCAGGGAGAATACAGGCTTTGGTACACTATTAACTGTTCTGAAGACTAGAAGAAACTACAGCGATATTCAGAATAATCCCCTGCACACAGAACGGAAGCAGCCTTATTAACTCCTGCCTTTGACTCCAATCTCTACACATGAGTTACAGACATGATTTTAAGAAAAACATCCATATTTTGTTTTCAAGTTGTCAATAGTGAGGAACTGGCTAGGCTGTTACAATGTTTAATTACATTAAATATTTGGATCTTGCTAGATTGCTTACAGCCAGACAAAACAACCAGTTTAGACCCCCCACAAGGGTTTTCGTGTATACTTGTAAGTCTAACTCTAAAGACTTAATTTCTTGTTTAATGGAAGAAGTAGTGTGAACTTGTTTTCTAACTGGAAAGCATATTTCCCAACCTTTTGGATCATCCTTGTACGTTCTCTTTGAACTCTGTCCAATTTTTTTTTCAGTTGTGGATGTCAAAATTTGACCTCATGATCCTGATGTGATCACAGCTACTAAATATGAAGGTAATATAGCTTCCACATAATTATTTAATAATTTTCAATCTACACATCCAAGGATCTTTCCTGTTAGGACCTACTCCCTCCATAGGAAAAGTTGGTAGTTTCCAGAGTGGTGGAGAAGAAAAACAACTGTAGCTTTATCAATTTTGCTACAATAGGGCCTTCAAGAGTCATTCTTGTTACTGCTGCAATTTCCAAGGAAGGAATCACAGGTGCTATGTGGCAAGAACAGCTGGAACAAGGGCTGGCAGATTCCAGCAACTGCTGCCATACCTCTCTTACCTTCTTCCTCCTCCTCCATATTTAAGGTCACAAGAAAAGCTGTAAATCTCAACACTTCCAGCTAACTCAGCATCCCAGATTCACTCCTTCCACATCTTTCTTACTTTCTTCTAACTGGTTTTAACTCAAGCTTGGCCTAACCTTGGATCCCTGGATTACCTTTGTTTATTCTCACATTTCTGTTTCTGGGTCCTTTGGCTCTCCAAATACTCACTTACAGTTACATATGCACCTGGGCAATCAGGATAAAAGCCACATTATATAGATGTGGCTGACATGCCCTTTTCCTAGACAGCTGAGCCTGCAATTTGCAAAAAGAACACTCATTTTTGCATACTTAGGGCTGAAAATCATCAAGACTGCAGCTAAATAATGGGGAAGTGATACATGATGGAAAGGACAGAATGATATTTACTACTAGTAAGTGAATCTTAACTTCCAAAGCAATTATGAAAGTATGAAGTAATATATTTTTAAATTACTAAGAGGCAAAGACATTAAGATATGTAAGGTAAGTATTAACAATTTATGCAGTGACACCAAGTCTCACCTTGGTTAGAAAGCTCTGATGTAATAACTACTCCAGGTTTAATTGTACTTGAGGGGGAAAAAAAGGAAGGAAAAATATCATTTGGAAATCAGACACCTCCATCTAGCAAGCAGTTAAAAATTATATTCTAAAGACAATCTAATCAAGGTATCTACTTATCAAGAAGACATTTGTCTGCAAGATGCAGACAAGCATCTAAGCAAGGAAGAGGGAGCTGTGGTGCTACACCACTGCTTTGGATATTACTCTGTCAATACACCACTGAACATGGGTGGAAGACATTGCAGTCATCTTAGCTGCTGTTCCCCCAAAAAATCTGCCCAGATGCACTGAAGAGGAGCACTTTTGCCCAACAATGTTTTTGTGTGTTCAGGGAATCTTACTGCAACCTAAAGCAGGGAAACATGTTCTTGTAGGGATCTGAATCCAAGGCCACACTGCCTACAAGGATGCAAAGAGGTTTATAGTGAATGTTCCAGTTTTAGATTAACTCTGATTTCAAATGTAAGTACATCTAATGAACCTCATGTGACTCAGCGCATAAGGGTTCCTCCCAGTTTTGACCCAGTTGTTATTGGAGAACTAGTTTTTCAAGCTGTGAAATCCACTTTACAGCAAGGCCTTAAAACCTTGGCAATGTCTTTGAATGACAAATGCAGGCGTCCTCTGAAATAGGTTTCAGCTATGTGACCCTGATTTAAGTTAAAATTCATAGACTGTTAATTAGCATGTGGAACAGGAAGTTTCTAAACAGCTCACCAGGTATGTATTTGGCAGGCAGTACAACAACCCTTGAAGTGTGGCTTAAAAAACTCACACTTTTACATCACTGAAAGTTTAATAAATATTTATTTCTTCAGGGACCTCCTATGTTAATGAAACCTGTCTGCTCGTGTTTGAATCTTTAAAACTCCTGTGTTAAATAGTAACGCTGAGGTAGTGTCTCTGAAATTGCACTGCTAACAGCAGAGCAAATACAGACCATAAGTGTTTTTTCTGTCTGTTTAACAGTTTTTATGCGTCTGCTAAGTGCTTGTTTTCTGTTTTGTTAATCATTCCAACTCCCATAATAATTACACAAAAGAGGAAATCGCAGTTTCAAATGCTACCGTTTCTCTGGTTCTCTAGAGCTAAAAGGAGGAAGCAGGATTAGATGGCTTTCTCAAATGTTTTTCTCTTTTGCTAATCATGTCAAAATCACATTTCTGTGCACATTAAATAGTCAGATAGCCCATCAAAATGCTGCGTTATTTGTTTCATATCAGGAAGCAATTCCATTTACCATATTAGATAATAGTCAATAGCCTGAACTAATTGTTTTTTCAATGCCATAATTTTCTAAGACCTTTTGCCCTATCCTGAAAATTTGTTCAACTACTGGTGCATAACTTGCACTTCTGCAGGTTAACTTTCAGCCCTAGAATGGCACATTACATGGCAGTACTGCCAGGCAGCCTCATCCACACATGAGAAAGTGCCTTTGGTGGTGAGTGCCACATGCCAAAAGAGAGGGAAGTCACAGAGACTCATTCTGAAAGGAGCCCTGCTCAGATCACTCTGACTTCACATCATGCTTTAACTTGAACTTGAATTTGTTCTTTCTTGTTTTGAGTCAATGCCTGCATATTTTATGTCACTATATTACCTGGATAACATCCTGAGGCTCCTCCCAACCTCACCTGTCCTATGATCCCATTGGTGCTACTGAAAGAAAGCCTGCGGCAGCTTGGGACTGTCGTTATTCCATGCTTTTACATTCGTTCCTGTCTTTGTGAGAGCATGGAGATGCATTCATTAATGCACAGGAAATGTAGAAGTCTGCTCCTACATAAAAGTGACCCAGTGAGAGATGACATGGCTGGGTTCAGGGGGTTAAAATACTGTCTTATTTCCATTGCTACTCTCATCTTTGTATTACACTACTGAGATTTTTTTACTTCTTTGAACAAAGATTCCATGCAGCAGTGGATTCTGGGAGATCTGGAAATACAGCCTTTGCAAGGCAATATTGACTACAGAATAACTCAAATTCCTATAATCCTATGAGAGATTTTAAATATTGGAGATTCAACTTCATTTATATGGCCTTTCCTCCAAATGAAACTTGCAAGTAATACTCCACACTTACTCCTTGCTCCATGAAAAATGTTTCTCCTGCAATTGTAAGGCTCCTGAGGCAGCTAAAGTGATACTGGAAGACATTCCAGGAGTGCCAATAGAGAATGGGAGACTGAAATAGCCATTAATGGAAGTTTTTGTACTAAATGTCATACAATTTTGATTCTTGGTCACACCAACTTCAAGGGGTGCTGTTGGTACCTCATATTTTCTGACTAGAGAGCTTCACTTTCAGTCTGGACAAATGCATGAGCCTGGAGGGCAAGGTGATGTTCAGATTACTGGAAATCTAGGTTCCCAATATTTATGATATACTGATATTGTCATATGAATGCCACATTTTACTATAGCAGGAGATATGTTGTCAGTGTAAAGTTTCAACTCAAATCTTGGCTGTCTAGTACTTTCTGAATTTCCAGCTTGATGTCCTAAATGTGTGTCTCTTAATTTATCCAGGCTAGAAGTATGTCTGTTCAGTATTTGGCACATGAAATATTAGGAAGTATGGACTGAAGAATATCCAGAACAAGTTATCAACCTACATACAAAAAAAAAAAAAAAAAAATTAAACTGAAATTTAGGAACTAATTTTACCTCTCTGATCTGTCTGAAAGATCTTTTCACTATTACTCTCTTGTCCAGTACATATATTCCCATGATGCCAAATGAGCTTTTATGTACAGAGAGGCGATAAAAAGAGTCGTGAGATTCACTCAGCAGACACAGATGCCAGTGATCACCTGGCATGGAATTAAAGAGAAGATAAAGATACTTTTAAAGAGAAAATAAGATACTTTTATGAGGTTTGCCCTGCAGATGTAAGAAAACGCCTTAGTACTCATCTCAAAATGACACAGTAGAGCAGCTAATTGTGCATTTCAATATATGAATTTCCATTTATTATACTGATTTTTTTTATAATGCAAAAAACATCTAAATTCTGGAATCTATTTTCATTGTTCCATTTGCATTAAAATTTGGCCGATATCTGGTTGTGCCATAGAGACATTTTGAAGAGGAGCACTTGTTCTTCCTGTTGGTAGTGACAGGAGTGAGAGGACTGACACATACTGGGTCTTCCCATGCCAGAATGTCATAATATCTATTTCAAACACTTTATATTTCTCTCACAGAACAGCAATCCGTGTTCCAAATAAATGATGACTGAACCTAACAACCAGTCATCAATTTTTTTATCCCATTTTATAGACAAACAATATTAGATAGAGTAATGACTTGTCCAAGTGTTTGCATCACTGACAGGACAACACTTCTCTAACATAAAAAATTACATTATATATAGTTTCACATGCCCCAAGTTAATCTAGTACTTTGCAAATTGATGCAGTTATAACTGCTTTAAAGAAACATCAACTATTTGGCATAAGTGCTTTTTAAAACAAATGTAGCATATGACCCCAAATTTATGATACTTTAAAGTAGCATTTTAGGAGAAGTTCTAAATTGTTGAACAAATTAATGTCAAACCTTATTCGAACAGACTGATATAACTTCAGTCATCAAAGGGAAGGATCTTGTGCTCTATACTTTCTGAAATGCTTGTTCTCTGAATGTGAACATTTTGATGAGATTGTACAGGACTGAAAGTCATGTCACATTGAGCCTTTTAAATTGGGTCTGCTACTAAAAATATAAAGCAAAACTAACTTGGAATTGTTGCATACATGAGTAATGAAGTACATGTGAAGTGTGAAATCTGGAGCTAAGGATTCCACTTGTTGCACCACTCATGCTCTGCAGGGCAACCAGTTCACCTCGAACAAATTCTTGATCTGTCATAGGGAAGAGTATTCGATTTCCAGTTTCTCTGGGCACCTTATTGAAAGCCTGTGGTTATTGACTTACAAATGTAAGAGTTTTGCCCGAATTAACATGTGAGCTGAAACCATGCCCCGTAATACTATTTGCAGGTTGATGCTATTACTACAGAAACTAGAATTAGCTGCAAACAGCTTGAATGCTAACAAGAAGACCTTTTTTTAAATTGACTATGCCGTTCCGCGTTTCTATTTGCTAGTTTTATCTTTTGCATTTTCCTGAGTGAGGGATGAAATGCAGATCTTGTATCTGATTTTTTTTTTTTTTTTTGAACTTCAGAAAGATGCAGTACATTCTGAATTCTTCACATGCAAGTCTATTTCATGTTTTTACTTTAGAGTCAGAACCATCAAAGAGTAGAAGCTTGTTGTCTTAATCCTTTATTTGGCTGATTCAAAAGAACTATCTGAAGAGTAACTGAATTTGTGAGGTTATGTGATTCAAAAGACAAATGGGAAGCAAAGATTGTGAAAGAGATGCAATCATGACTGCAGTTCACACTGTGATCCAGTCAGGAGATGAAGGTGAATACAAACAGAAGAATTAATACCATTCTGAAAAATCACATGGAGTATTTCATTTTCCCTTCTCCTCCTGTCAGAAGTATATCACTTACCGTGCTTCAACATGTTCTATTGAGTCACCATGGAAAGGGCTGATAAAGAATGTGTCATTTTAAAGTTTCTTTTAAGGTTCAGAGCAGTGGACCACAGCCTCAGGAGGACATCACTGTGTCAGCTTCCTGTTAATGACACATTGTAGCACATATTTTAATTTTACACTGTAGCACACTTTGTGACTAAAACATGAGATCCACAGCAAGCCCTAGAGCTGTAGAAATGAAGAATTCTCTGAGAATCACAGTGAAGAAGAAAGATCAAAGGAAACTCTGGAATCAAGTAAAAATGGACTTTCAAAGATGACCTTCAACTATTTTTGTCTATAGGAATTGCTGACAAAGACTCCCAAGACACCACAATGAGACAGAGCTGTATAACATCTGCACATGCTCACTCATCTGCAATGGGATCATAAACAAGTGAAAACTAGGACTGCAGCTTTCTTCTGCTCCATGTTGTACAAAAGGTTCTGCAGAAACCTGAGAAAGCAGCCAAGCTTGTAAATCATAAAGACAAAGAATTGACTCTCTTCTCTGGTGCCTATGTTCAATTGTATTATATCATTCAGATTTAGATCAAGCAGAAAGGTCTGTTTGGACAAAGAGCTTTGCAAACAGGTATGTAACAGTGAGAGCAGGATCCACATTGAGCTGGTGTTCACCCACTGTGCTGGTTCCTTACAGCAGCAGCTGTGCCAAGGGACTATAATAAATGAAAAGGGGCGGTATCAATAAAAGGGACAATATGGCCACACAGTCCAACTGGGACAACCACCAGTATCTAAATGGCATCTGATTAATTTTCTTTCTATAATTTTAATAAATAACCCACCCTTATTTCTGAATGTTCTGTGAGGTTAATATCCAGGTATGGTATGTTAAATTATGTGTTTTTAGAATGAATCAAGCTGACACATCTCTCTGAAATAAATGCTCTTCAAATTTGTGGGGAAATGGCAACCATCAATGCTGACATTTGAAAAATAAGTACATAAATAAATGAAGGGAGAGAGGCAGTGAGACTTTTAAATCCTGTAGCCTTCAAAAATCACCCGTATCTCCCCAGCAGACCACATTATATCCTCAATTTTCAAACAAAATCCCTTTGACAGCACAATATAGCTTTTAGATTGACCAGCTAATCTATTATTTGAGTAAGCAAATGACTAACAGTGAAGATGGTAAAGATGACAGACATCGAGTCTTCAAAAACCCCTCCCTGTTAGGAAAATTAGCTTTAACACATAGTCAGTATTACACATGCTGCCTGGAGACAGACAAATAAATCTGTAATTTTTTAGTGAGAAAAATGTAGACAGAGTGCTCAATTCTAACCTCTATTCTACTCTTACCAGTGTAATTACTTTAATAGTTCTAAAGAGGATCAAATATGTACATTTCAGCCCAGTGCTCTCCAACAGGCACGGCTGGTCTCCTCTGCAGTTATCCTCTGAGCTTTCTGGAAGCAAATTGTCTTTGATGCAATATCCCTAGGAGCATCTTTCCTGCCAGTTCTCTTGACTGTTCCAGTGAAGAAAAGGGACACAATACCTACCACAACCTAAAGTGCATCTCTCTTCCAACACCTTCCACTTCCCACACATTTTCTTCTAGCTTCCCAGCTTCAAGTACTGCTCAGTCTGGGAGTTGATGATGCAGAGATAGCTGAGCTGACTGCCTACCTCCCTCTTATTTGGATTACAGGCAGGATTAGATGTCCTTTTCATTCAGGACACCTGTCCAGCTTAGGGACCTGTCAGTGTCACCATTCAGCAGGGCCAGCACACAGGTACAGCCCTGAGAGGACAGCACAGCATAGCATTGTACAGATGCAATGTCACTCCATTTACAGGGAGGGTTCAGAGCCTCTAAGGGATGTAGCTTCTACTACTCTCAGTGTTAACCAGAGCATAACCCATCGTTCTTTCCTGAAGGCAAGTTTTGCAGCTCTCCTTAAGAGCAAAAGTCAACACATAATCCAAAATAAACAGGCTGAAACCAAGTGTCATCTCAGTAAAGCCTTGGAGCTGCTGGCCTCTAAGGATACAGTTAAAAGTACCAAAGAACTAGCCAAGGACTAAGGAATAAACAGATAGCCACTTTTCCTGGCTACACAGTGCTCAGATGGGAAGCTATGCTATATCTGAGAAGAGCAGTGCAATTTCTGTCAGAAGTATCACTGCAGTGACAACTTGGGCTCCACTAGACACAGGATATCTTCTCCCAAGTTCATTTTGTCTGAGACTAAATTTCTGATATGTACCTATCTGCTGAAAAATCTTACTTAGCAGCAAAGGCTTTAGACACTCAGTTACAACTGCAGGCTTTCTCTTCCTTCAGGCCTATGAGGTGCAACACACTCTGAAGGTCCACTCAGGACATACCAAACCCAAAGTATAGAAGACAAAGTCTAAAACTGTAAATTCTTACTGGCAATATGAGGTATTTTCATCGTATTGGTAAATCAATCAAACTAATAGCAGTTTACCAAAGTTCCTCTGCACTTTAGAAAACATGAAGCCACTTATTTGGGCGTCTAAATTTCAATTGTTCACAAGTGATTGGTCTAATGAGCAAGAACTGATGGCACAAGCCAGGACTCAAATCATTACCCAACCTGCTCCAGTTCTCATCTCTCAAATCTTTTTGCCTCTTAATTTAATTGTCTGAAGAGCATGAGATAGGAAGAAAAAATACTTAGTAATATTTAGCAGTTTTTCACCTAAGTGCAATGTACATTTCTGGACTGCAGAGTTGTTTTAATGAAGAACATCATGTCAGAATCTTTTCCCCAATACAGGACACAGTATCAGCTGATATAAATCTCCGAAGTTCCACTCATTATGTGGATTACTTAATATAGATGGCTGATAACTGTTTGAAAATTCCCTTGTTTACTGGTGTATGCAAGCCTCGATTCATATGACTAAATGTATCCCTATTAAGGAAAAGCACTTAAGCATGTGTTTAATTCCCAAAGTCCCAGGCTCAAATGCTTTCTGCAGTAGAGCTGTTGAAACTGTGATCATCCAAAGAGGCTGCTTTCCAGAAGAGGGATGTTTTTTCTAAATGAAGGCCCCAGCTCATTTTAGAAATATGCGGCTGTCTTACTGAAATAAATGCTGCACTGTTATGCTGCCATACCTGGGTGAAGAGACTACACTTCAGCAGGGCCGTTTACCCACTGATTCCTTACAGCAGCAGCTGTGACAAAGCATTGCTACTGAATTAAAAATCTGGCTTATTTTTCTGGTCATCTGTAGTCTTAATTGCATGATTTCAAGATGTGGGGGGGAAAAGTCAATGTTTTGTAGCTCTCTGACCTCTATGAGTTTCATGATTCTTGGAAGAAGTACAATTTTATGAAATTGCACTAGTCATTGTCAATTTAAAATGAATATAAAAGTGTATTTTAGAGCTAAATTTTCTTTTTCAGAAGAAAGGTTGCATCATTCTTTAACCATAATTTATATAATTCCAGATTGCAGTTGAGGGACCTAGAAGCCAACTTTTTTTAAACTTACAGTAAAAATTTCTGTATTAACAACATAATTTCTGTTCATCAACATTCTTATTTCCTTTTTTTTTTTTTTTGGTTTTCAACTCTATAAATCCTAAATGTGACTTTCATTTGGTTTTTCCACACTTTTAAGTACATCTGTTCAACATTTGGTTCATTATATGCTAGGAAATATGCTCTGAAGAAATATTCATTTTTCTTTTCAGCCTACAAAGAAAATGCAACAAAGCTGTACTAAATTTTTTCTTTTCAGTAGCTCATACTTAACCAGCTAACTCCCACACTTACTGAAAACAGAGTTGTGATTTAATTGACATGAGGATAACTTTGTGCCAAAAATATTTATTAAAATATCACAGAATCACAGGATGGCTGAGTTTGGAAGGGCTCAGTGAAGGTCATCTAGTCCACCCTCCATGCTCAAGTAGGATTCTCCTGAGCACTTTACTTGGGATTGTGTCCAGACAGTTCTTGAATATCTCCAGGGTGGGAAACTCCACAATCTCTCCGGGCAAGCCGTTTCAGTGTTCAGTCACTACACTGTGAAGTTGTCTCTCATATTCAGGTGGAGTTCCTGTGTTCAAGTTTCTGTCCAGTGCCTCTTGTCCCATTGCTGAGCACCACCAAGAAGAGCCTGGATCCATCCTCTTGGCACCCTCCCTTCAGAATCCAACAGACACAGAGTTCACTCCTGAATTGGAATATAGAGTCCAGTTGCTAACTCTTAGAATCCTAGATGGCATTAAAACAGCATTACAATGTCTTTATCTTACGGCAAGTCACACCAAGTTAGAATTAATTTTAGTAGAAACTGTGATCTCTTTCACTACCTCCCTCATTGGATATCTCTTACCCTGTCCGATACCTGTCAACAGCCTCTATACTGGGAGGATGGTGTTCCCACCTACTAAGAAAAGGTCTCTCCCTTCTTTAAATAAATAAAAAACCCAAAACAAACAAACAAACAAAAAAAACCTCCCTCTTTTAAATAGTTCTAAAGAAACATTAATCATAGATCTAAAGTTATTACTATATAAATATAGTAAAAAATACAATAAATATATTGTACACTTCATGCTGCAAATAATGTCATCTCCTCAGTGCTCTACTCTGAGCTGCATCAAAAAGAAAAAGAAAAGAAAAAGAAAAAAAGAAAAAAACTGAAAAAGAAAAAGAAAAATAATTTAACCTGTATTGATCTAAGTTCTGAATTCCAGTGAGTGTGACATCAGCATAAGTTTTAGTAGAGCTGCTTCTTCAGTTATGGGATGGAATAGCCTGGCCAAGACACTGAGTTTTCTGCAGGCTGATATAAAATAGGCAAAGGTACAAAACCTGCAAACCATACCTTTTCACAGCAGCCAGGCCTGATGATGCACAGAATACAAACTTTAAAAGAATACAGGCTGTCTTCTCAGACTGAAATAGCAGCAATGCCTCCAAACAAGATCTGCCTGCTGCTGCAAGAGCCCTAAAGTTCTCAGGTGACTTTGCTACTTGTTGGACAGTGACACAAACGCAACTACATGTTGGATCAGCCAACCCTTTTTTCCCCTGAGTACAGCATCCTCTGGTCCCAGGTTAATTGGCTACATGCAATTGCCTCAGAAAAACTAAAATGTGGGGGAGAGGGAAATGTGCAATCTAGTTGAAGTCTCATGCAGATTTTCAAATAACTGCACTTACCCAGCTGCCAGATCCCTGCCTAAGATGACAAGTTTTGTAATGAGAGAAGAGTTAAGTGAGAGTGCAAGGTACCAGAGGGAGATAGAGCACCTACCCATAAGATAACAAGGAAATCCCATGTTCTCTGGAGGAGCAACCATAACCTGAAGCTGCCAGCACTGAATGTTCTGCAGATCCCAGTGTTGAACACTTTATAGCTCTGTTTTCTTTCCTGGATCATTTATGTGTGTTCCATTTGTGGAGGATTGCAAGTAGTAGAAAATGGGAACTATGGATTAGAAATTTTACCAAGTATCTCCATTACAATTTGCTTTGGGACTGCTGGATTCATTCCCCATGCATTCCTCTGCAGAGAAAAATCTAGTCTCTGCCTCTTCAGTCACCCCCATGATTGCAAACAAAAAAGAGAGCATGGAATCTCATCAAGCTCTCAGTAATTTCATCTTAGCTCTTCTAATGATGGGTGTATTATTTCTGGGGGGCTCCCATATGTAAAGGATGACTGGATCCCTTCTGAAAGAAAGAAATTCACAGAATTAATTTTGTTCTTCTTTCTGATATGATATATTAAGTGCTATCCAGTGAAATGGTTCAGTTACTAAGGTTTTAGATTTGTTCTCTGGTTATATCATTTACCACTAGGCACTGCTGCTTTCTTTCTGTAAAACATGAACCTCACCAAAAAAAACCCAAAAAATAACAGCTATATGAGTACTTAGGGGAACACCATTCTCCTTTTTAACAATTCTTTTCTTGATAGGAAAAAAAAAAAACCCAAACAAACAAAATCCAAACCTTTTCAGTTCTGCCCTTCTAATATCATATAAAAGCATTTAATTTTTCCCTCCTGGATGCAAAGCTGTGGTAACTGAATTTTTTTATTTTAATATGCATGTGTAACTGCTTGGATTAGTAACTCTTCATACTTCAAGCCTGTTACTTAAAACTGCCCACTTTCAGCACCTATCAGAAGTGGAAAACACCAAACTGAACTTAAGTAACTCCCACAGAAGGATTACTCAGAATTCCATCTGACTGTGACTGTTTTCCAAAAGGTGGCATCAAGATTTATTATCTTCTTTGGATTTGGCAACATCGTATTCTCAATAGATTGATAATTTTCCCCTTTTTCCAGGTTTTTTACTTCTCTGGGTTTCTTATTAAAAGCATCCATTTATTGCATCCATTTATTGAATTATAAAAATCAGAATTGGTTTTGTATAGACCTGGCAAAAAGTGCTGGAAAGGTGGTAACCTGAACTCCCAAAGTAAAATAAAATTTGCAGACAGATATTGCTGTTATGGGAGATAGAAGGAGAATGGTTTAGATATGAAATTATTTTTATTTTCCTATTATGCCACCAAGTGCTGCATGCTCAGTTATCATGAGGTACTCTGTTACCGAATTCACCTTTGGGAAACACTAATGAAGAAAAAGACTCAAGAGAACACTGGAAGGGTTCCACTAAGGGTCATGACTATTCATCCACCTCCTATTTGAAATATATTTTTATTCTGTCTCCAAAAGGTAACACTGTTGGCACTCTCCCTCAAATAGCTCATCCACTCCGCTACTTTATAAGCACAACTGGCCTTATACACATTAAGGCCTGGAGAAAAACCTTTCTCTATCTTTTCTCACCACACCCTCTACGCATCCACTGAGACCCCTATGGGTGTCATTGCTTCCTACAGCAAACCATCAGCAATCAGCTTATTTATATCCTTAATGAATCCCAGCATTGTTTATGCTGGCTGACATGCCACATTGTAGAGAAGCAGCAAGCACTGAGACACACACCCAGAAAAAAATATTCAAGCATATATATCAGATCCATCATTGCCTGCTTGCATGAGCCCCTGTGGAAATGCTGACCTGCTGCAGGAAAACGGGGCTATGTGGGCAAACACACGGCAGTCTAGAAGCTGTTTAGAATTGCTGTTCTCACTGTGCTCAGAAGACAGGCTTTTGGTTGGTATGTTGTCCTAAGCAGCTCCTACTGAACTTCCATCTGACGCTGTTCCTGCTCAAGGGTTTTTTTGTTTCATCCTCTCCTTCCTGGCAACAGAAGCAAGGTCACCTAAGTGGGAGGTCCGTGTAATTTATTATTCAAGCATTTAGAAAGGTATAGGTTCAGCTTAGATATCTGGTGAGCCAACAGTCACACCACTTTATTTGAAGTAAAAACATTTTAATCGTCAATATTTAGCCCCAAATGTAATCCCAGTAATTTTTCAGTGTTCCTTATAGCTTAATTTTCTGTTACCATTTAGCCAAATATACTAAAGGTTTCTGGATTACAAATTACCTGAAAACCACAACATTTAATGACATTAGATTAAACTTGCTAATTTTTTTTCCCTTACAAAACTAAACATAGTATAAATTCTTTTTTAAAAATTTTATTGCACATTTTATGCCTTGAGAAGCACTGAAAGTACATGTTTTCCACTAAGCACACGTGACTCAAAGGAATAAAATCCGCAGTTAGGCTTGTAAAAAAGTATATTATTTTTAAAGCCCTAACCCAATGTAGCGGAAAAGTCTTGTATGTCTTTACCTCTTTTATAGGCGAATATTAAGTGCAAACCCAACCCTTTATAACAATGTATCATCTGTTTCAAATTGGAAGGAAATCAACTCTCTAATACGGTAAAATAACATATAAGTTAATTTTCTAATTGAACTCTCTGGTCTTGGACTGCCTGCAATAAACCTTGACAATCTGAGACTCAAGCAAGCACTGATATTTTGGAGAGTGGATTGAATGTTACTAATTATAGATAGTTGACTATTTCCACCAGTATAAAAAAAGACCAGTATAAAAAAGTTGCCTGCACACTCAACATTCAGGGCAAAAAACACACTAATGCCATGTTATTGTTGAGAACTGAAACCCACAATATTTAGGAAATTCTGAGCCCTGGTTCTCATAGTAATTACAGCTCAGCAGCATCCTCTCATGCAGTGTTAGGAACCAACTAAAATCTCACCATTAGCGTATTCACAGGACTGGGCTTTTCAGACGCTTGCAGCCCTTGGGGTTTTTTTTTTCCCCAGACAGTGTTAATGACAAACCACAGTGGAATTCAGGTCTTTGTGAGCCAGCAAGATTTTGAATGACATTCTGGAAAGGCAAAATTTCACAACACTAGTTGTAGTTGTGGTGTTATAGCTATTTAAAGCCTATTCTCCTGAGCAGTGAGGACACACATGGTACCTTTCCCTGTCCCTGACTGCTGGTTAGAAATTAGTATTATGATGTATGTGCATTGCATGAAGAATGCACTGTGGGGGTGCATTTTTATAAGGTTTAATTTGTAAGTTAAGTTGGATTCATTGTATACCCTTTTTGTTCAGCCACTGCCCCACAGTTCACCTTCNATGCACAAACACTAGACAGCAAATAGCCTAGGGGATCTAAAGCCCCCATTTTGGGAAATGTTGACACTCAAATATAAAGATTGTAGGCACTTTCCATATCTAACAAATAGGAGTGGAATGACAAGGAAGAAAACTATATTCCTTGTTCAAAGGCCGTTCTGTCTCCACTCAACAGCCACCCAAGGTGTAAACCACCCCACCTCACCTGATGCTCTCTGTCCTCTGTGCACTGGAACATCTCTCTCAGAGGAAGCTGCTGTCAGAAACCCCAACAAGCCATGTCATGGAGGTCACATGGAATTAAACCTATAACTGCCAATAAGTTGTCAAGCATATATGAAAACAAAGTTCAGTTAGAAGGAGGGGAACCACACTGAAATGGTTATACAGAAAAAATAATATGGGAATGCATTTGTGTGAGCTACTTTGTCTTATGTAGGGCTGAAAAAGAAAAAATAAAACGTATTTTTCCTTTAGCCAGTAGATGAAAAACCTCTACTATTCTGATAGACAGTGGCCAAGTATACTGTTACCACTTATAAGTCCCCCAGTTAGCAGGAAAAGTCTCATTAATATTGTACATATATATATTGGCTCACAGTGGGCTTACCATAGCCCAAATATAGTAGTGAAGATTTTTTTTCCCTGAGATCAGTGATCTTTGGTTACATCATGGCCAAAGCTTATTTCCAGTTTCCATTCCAGCATCAGTCTAACAAATCCAGACTTCAATGATGGATTTAAACAAGCTTCAAGCATGAGAAGAATGCCTTTATTAAAATATGAATATGCAGGCTTGTTCTGTGCAACTTGGTGTTCCCAAACAAAGCTTCCTTTTCTCTACAAAAAAGGAGACAGTCCCAGAATTAGTAAAAAAAAAAAAATAAAATAAAAATTCATTGATACAGCTATTAATCTGCTCTAGTCTTCTGAAGTGTCACCTGGGGTGCAAAACCATTACCTACAGTTTGTAAAACATGCAAACAAAATTTTTTTCTGCATCCAAGTAAGGTTTGTTGTAGTTGTTGGGGTTTTTTACACTGAAAAATAAAGTCTGTTTGCTAAATACTCTTCTTGGAATAGGTGTCCTGAACACTTCTTTTTACACAGCTGTGTAAGAATGAAGTGTGGATTTAGATGGACAGGCAAGTAGGAATATCCTTTAAAAATGAAAAGAGAATGAGTCTTTCCTATCACACTACCCTGCTGAACTCAGCTAACACATAAGTTTACACAGTAGACATAAAAACTGATAATCAAGTCAGTCAAGGCTAAGGCAGAAAATGCATGGAAGAGAATTAATCCACAGTGGCATCTTCAGAAACAAAGAGTAAGGGAGAAAATGGGCATCTGATCCATGTATGAACAATTCCTGTGAGCAGACACTGACCAACACTCTGCATTTCTTCTTTTGCTGATCCAGAGGTTCATACCTCTAGGCCAGTGAGGCTATTCATTAATTCTCCAAGTCTTCACTCGTTTTTTTCTTCCCTCTCAGTCACAGCTTACCACAGAAATTCATTTAATAGGCATAGAGTGATATCCTCATCTGTCAAGGAAATATTTTAAGGCATTTGAGTGAGCAGCTCTAGAATATCTTCTGTAGGGAAAAAAAAAATTAATAGGTGTGCTCCAGTCAAATTAGACTTTAAATCCCTTCCCCTTTGAAATTTGTAGCTTTTAATACCTGGTCAGTAATGCAAAATATCTCCAGAATTTTTATGTTACTGAGCCCTACTTGAGCAAAGAGGTCCAGATGGGTAACTTTTCAAGGTCCCTCTATGATCGTTTGAAACAGCACACTCAGAGTTCAGCTGAGTAGATGTTGTCGTGTTTTTAAAACTATTCTTGACTGAAAAGGAAAAATTAGACAGGAAAATGTAAGGACTCAAAGAAAGTTCATTCTCTGTCAAAAAGGAGAAAGCAGGAAAACACAGAAGCAATTGAATTGAAGAAACCAGGTGGAAGAGGTAAACAACCTCACCGTCTCTCAAGAACTTCTGGCCTGATGGTTGAGTTTACTAAGGCTTCCTCTGCTGAACCTACTCACATCTTGGCTGAGCACTGATATATAGACCTGGCAAACAAGCACGATCCAGATAGCCTCAGAGGAGCAGTGTTCCATCATCTGCGAATTTAACTTCCTAACAGAAATCCACATTTGCTTCCTTCTCCTTTCCCTTCCAGAACTTCGCATCTTAGAATTCAGCACCAGAAATCACAACAGGGTCCTCCCCCTAAAACTCAGAGGTGGCTCTGCTAACTCAGGTCTGATGCAGTTGGTAGGGCAGTACAGAGTACTATACTGTTATTGTTGTCTTTACTAAAAAATAGGGAACTGTAGGCTATGACTGGCAACCCAATATTCTTAGCAACTGACACAAGCAGAGCCCTGTTTTCAGAACAGTCAAGGACGCTGGGCTTGAGATGCTCAAGAAGCAGAATCTTCATTCCAGAACCAGCAATTTCTACAAGTTACACAACATCCACCACAGAACTGCCTGTTCTAATCTCAACTGTTACTTTCCTCTTTAGCTTTCCTGTGAAAAGAATAGAAGGGATGACAGAAAGATACACAGTCAAGTGAGTTGTTCATGCTCAAATAGCAACACTGGATTACTAGTCTGCAAATTAACAATCCTTTTGCATCAACACACCCCCAAGAAAGCTATAGAACTAAACTTATCAGAAACAGAAATTATACCAAAGGTAGGGAACTTCTATAGGACTGTCTAGTCAAAAGAAGGAAGAAAGGCTTAAGGTACTCACCAGTTGGCAAACAAACTTCTTTCTACTTAAGCATTCTAGTCTGGGAGGTCATTCATCTGTGCATGACGTTGTTTGTTTTTTTTTAATGGGAGAAACCAAATCCAATCCTGTAATACTCATGGCTGTAAAGCTGGGTTGTGCCAAACTGTAAGGACAAAGCAGTCTAGGTGCAGAGCCAACTGTAATGCACATCAGTCATGACCTTCAGCAGAGAAATGCTGCAGTTCAAGAGATCAACTAGAGTTTAAAATTTTATTGCATGAGATTTTCTTTAAAAGCCCTGTTTGACTTTATGATTCCTCTTCAGTAACAAACTTAATATCTATAGTAAGAATGCTGTAGCAAAAACCATATACAGAAAAGTGAATTTTGAATGTGCTTTCAATGAAGAGCAATTTACAAGGCATCTTGGGGCGAATCTTCAGTGAGCTGTACAGGGTATTAGCCACCTGACTTGCATTAGTATCAATAAGAAATGGCACTTAAATCTCTGCACACTGAACTAAAAATCTATCTGCTTGTATTGAATCATCACATTTTAAATATGACTTCATAACAGAAAAAAATGCTGTTACTGGAAGTATGAAAGTGTACAGTGGTTACAAGTGATCTGAACTGAGAGGATCTTGTATTTTCTTACATTAGATATGCATGGATAAAGAGGTGTGCTTAGATTAATGTACAACAGTGACAGGCCCAATTATCTGCCAGCAGTAACCTCCACTGTTTGCAGTGCTCTGTGAGAATATTCCTATAAATAACTTTTTACCATGCAGTAGACCCCAGGCATGGTTAAAACTGCCCCTGATTGCGATGCTGGTATTTTGCAGTGACACCTCATTCATCCTAGAAGAGCATGACTGCACTGTCTGCAACCCAAAGCTATGTTCAGGTTACTCTTTTAAAAGTTGCACCATCTACAATATTTGCAAAGGACAGGTATCTAAAAGAAAAACAATTTAAAAAAAAAAAAGAAGTGGAGAGCTCACATTTCTTGATGTGACTATTTTTCTGTCACATTTTAATAAACAATTAGAACTTATAAAATCAGAATTTAAAAGCCCGTGTAAAACCAAAACCTTAGAGTGAGAACCACTGCACTAATTTTTCCATAAAAAATAAGATTTGACTTCCAGCAATTAGAGGAAGTAGGCAAATATATTACTCCAACATCATGCATTTCCACCTGGATTATGTAGTCTCTAGAGTGAGGATGGTCAAATGGACAGGCTTTATCTTCTATACACATATATACCACTGAACTCTCTCCAACTCTCCACTCAAGTAGAACATAGGACAAATGATTCTCCCTTTTTAACAGGGTTGGGTGTATGCAAAATATTGAGGTTAGATCATCCTAAGGAGTTTGCACCTTTCTAAACTGATAAATCATCTCACTTATGATTAGGACATTTTGGACTAAAACCAAATCAGTGTATTGAAGGAACTGTTAGCACACTCTTTATTTTTACAGTACATTCAGTTAGTAAATTTTTTTATCAAAAATATTTTCATGTCTTTCTGCCACAGTCTATTTGAAGACTTCAAGGCACAAAGATGTACAACAGAACTGAAGAGAAGAAAGTTACCGTATAGATTTTTCATGTGCTTTATGTTTACTTGTCTTTTTAGTATGGAATAGGAAATAAATTCTGACCTTCCTTGTGGCCAACTCACATGATTACTACTCATTTGTGTGGAGGAAAGGGATAGGTCGGGAATATCCCAGTCAAGTCTAAAAGAAGGTGAAAAAGTTTTAACAAGAATGCATAATAAGAGTATGTGGAGAAGAAAAACTGCTGACTGCAACACGCAGTTGATAGAGTTGATACAAAACAAAATGCTTAGGAAAACTGAAACCAACCCATGAGAAAATTGTTCTGTCACTCTCCACGTCACAGCCATTCCATAACCTGACTAATCTGCCTGCCCATAACGGTGGATTAATCATACTTCTACTTTTTGCCAACAATGTGTGTTGCATATAGGTATAAATCAGAGCAAAAAAAGAAACATCACCCCTAACTTAACCTCCCTGCTTGTGCTATTCAAAGAGCCAAAGTAATTCTCCATTTCTCCTGTTGCATATCCATATTATGATATATATGTGAACATTTATGTATTCTGTAGCAATGTGGTGTCCTTGTCTTCATACTTCTCACCACTTGACCATCAGAAATATCCTTGTGTGCAGGCTGAGGATGTGGTTCTCTGCTGAGGTTAATTGCACACAAAAAGGGCCAAGGTAGAGGCACATGGGATAGTCCTTACACACCATCCATTATTCAATGCAAACTCAAACAAAGCATATGTTCCTCCTTTCAGTGCTGTGAGAATGAGTGACAGGATTCTTCAAACAGCACAAGGCAAAGGTGAAGAGGAGTGAAAGAATACATGTTTTATCCAGTGTGCTAGTTTTGGCTGGGGTAGAGTTAATTTTCTTCACAGTGACTACTATGGGGCTGTGTTTTGGCACTGTGATGAGAACAGTGCTGGTCATATTAGGAAATTCCAGTACTCCCAAACCATTTTAATAACTAAATGCCTCTGCAACCTTGCTCCCTTCAGCAGTGCTCTTTTAATGTCTCCTGAGCCTTGAGTACAGCACCCCACAGTGGATGGCTGCAAAGGAACCAGGTGGCAGGTTGAAGCTGCAATCTCTTGTCCACTTGTTGCTTCTTGCATCTACACCATGCCGCCAAGGAGACAGCAAAATTTTCTGGTTATGCTTTATTTCTATTTAAACATGATAGCCATGCACCCTGTGACTGCTGCTCTTCACAATGTGGGGAAGTTTAGGTAGCTTGCTTCTGCTCTGGTTGTGCTGAGGGCCTGGAGGTCAGGTTGAAACAAGAACTTGCAGGCACTGTGCACATTCTGCCTGAAAAACAGCTTCACAAATGGATCATGCAGCTTGCCTAATACTAACAAGTGTCGACTCACCACCTTGTAACTCTGAACATATGTATATAAATAAGTCATTAAAAGGGGCTATCTAAACAATGACATCATATTAACTATATCCTGCTTCCACTGATTTGATGAAGATTATAAATTAATCATCACTGCACAGTATTATTACATTTAACGTGTTACCCAAATGCCCTGTTATTACTGAATATGTGTTTATTTTGTTTAACTGGACATGTGTACCTGTTTCTCCTATCAAGATATTCAACTGGTGAGTAATTAAAATTAACAACCAATTATCAGAATTATTTTTGGGGACACCACAAACAGACCTTTGTAATGGTTTTAATGAAAGCAACAGCTGCTTTTATAGGTCTTTCTGGCTCCACGTCACACAGAGATTACTGCAACACAGTGAGAACCAAGTGTGATGCCATATCCCAGTCAAGCCCCCAAAATGTAAAATGTTACAACTGACTAAAAAAGAAAGCGACTCTAAATAATCACCTAGTAAATAACTGTGAAGTCCCAGTGCAACCTTTACTGCAATATTCCAGATCTGGCACACTGGACTTCAAATAGTAATAATTTTAGGAAAACAAAAGCACTTTATTACTTCTTGTAGATGTGGGGGTTTTTCCTCTTCCTTATGGCTTTAAGTCAACTTAAGTCCCTTAAACAAAAATAATTCCTTGCATTATGCATTCTATTAAAATAAATAACAGCTAATTAAGTGACAGGCAAGACATAGTACTAAATTCCTAGTGTGAATGAATATCCCATATGGCATCAGGCTTTTTATCACACTCTAGTAAAGCTAGATGTGAGAGAAAGCTTCTGCACACCAGAGCTGCAGCACACCAGTGGGCACCCTGCAAGAGCAGCTCACACAGATCAAGAATGTCAGCTGGCAGCCCCAGTGGCTAAAAGTGGCCCACAACACCAACCTCAACCAGGCAGCCACATGGCGGCTTGGTGCTGTCTGCAGAGGGGTAAGAAAGGGAAACTGTGTGCAGATGGAGTCTGGAAAGTTTCTAAAACTCAAGTGCATAAACGTGGCTGTATCTGGTCTGCCCAAAATACCTCCTTGGGAATACAGTGGCTCCTATACAAAAGCTGGCTGTCCCTGCTGTACATAGGCAGTGATGGGTCAGCCAAAAGGCTGTGGGATTTGTGGCAGCATACCAAAAGTTTTCTGGACTCTACAGGACCGGTTGTAATGTGCTGTGTTACTGCCTTGCAGCCAAAGCAAAGGGGTTTTGGTTGTAGAGAATTCCAGCCCAAATTTGGGGATGTGGGAATTCACCCACCATTACTTAGCTGTTTGCACGAATGCTCTGCAAAAAATAACAATCTTCAAACTTTGTTAAAAAATGTATTAGGGCTTACTACAGGAAAAACTCTATGCACCATTAGCAGGCCCAACCCAACATGCATTTCTGCACTTCATGAAAGCCGGTTAAGTAGATGACTATCAGACTCAGGCAGCAGTCTGCTGGCAGAGGGGAGAAGATTACCCCTTTATATGGTATTTGCCAAGCCAAACCAAATCCTCCAGGGAATAGGGATTGGGACTAGGGTCGATGGGTTAGGTAAAGTGCTTATTTTAACCAAATATAAGCTTGTGTGCTAACACAAACCACCTAAATTTCCCTACAAGGGTGGGAAAAGCACATATGTTATTTATTTTCAAGTTCCACACTCTAATAATCATTTATCTTCCCAATTTATGTGCATGTATAAATTTGCATGCAAATGTAACATACCTAATATTTGTGGATGAAGATGGGAAAGCAGGAAGGTTGAGAACATTATGGGTTGGGTATATGAAACACAAGGTCAGAAGAACATACAAGAGCTGAGATGGCCAGAAGCCAGAAATTAGGACACAGCAGAATACTGACAACCAGAGTTTAAACAAGAAGGCAGAGTAACCAAAGAAAATCACACACCAAGAAACAGAGCTGGGCAGACACAAGGAGAGAAAGGGAAATAACTTACACAGCAAAAGCCTGAAGCATAATCAAGAAACACACTTAAAAATGCAAAATACCTGGCAGAGCTCCTTTGCATACTCAGAGAAAGGGATATTACTTGTGGCCCAATCCCCTCACCCTCTGCCAGCCTAGTTGCAGATACTGCCAGTTTCCAGCTGCAGCTCTGATGGCCTTTGAAGAAGATTGCAAGGGGCTGAAAGGGTCCAGTGTTCAGCCGCACCTGAAGATACAATTATTGTTCTAAGGCTTCCATTATGACTGGGCTCTCCAGAACCCAAATTATTAATGAATAATGGGGAAGACTCACAATATTGATTAGTAAAATAGCAAAGGGTCCATGATGTCTTCTTTCACATGATGTCAGAATTATAATGGATAGCAGATCCTTAATTGAGTGTTTTCTTTTTTCTTCTGCTTTTGTCCTAGCAGAAGTATTATGAAGCCATCCAAAGCAATGTTTAAATTGAAGATTCTCACCTGACAAAACAGCCAAATTAATGACACTGAAAATGTCAAAGCAACATATCAACAGTCCTAACCACGGCAACCAAGACTGGTATTTTTAATTTATTTTGGAGCAAGTGCATGCTCTGGAGCTCTGGGCCCTAACTTGCCTATTAATTTCTGTAATGTGGTCTTGCAGTTTATGCTGGAATTTCATAAATATGCCCTTTTTAATGGATCTTTATGGTACTTATTTTTGTCTCTGCTTGATAGTGCACAGCACCTCTGCTGTTTATAACTTCCAGCCCTACTCTCTGTCCCAAGAGGCTGAAAGTGTCACCAGTCTAATGCTGTGTCATATAAGCTGTCAGCTTATATGACTTTTTGATTGCACACACACACACAGAAAAGAAATATCAATAAGGAGTACACACCCGAGGTACAGTTGAAACCCACCACAAAACAGAAATACACCACACCGAAATTAGTGTCTATTACTTTTCTGTTTAGAGAGGGTACTTCACATTTATTTAAAATCATGAAAGACACATATCTGCTCTGTAAGGGAAACCCTATAATCTGCCCACTCAGCCAATCCTGTCTGACTTTATTTTCAGCAAAGGCAGAAGGCAGGAATCCTTCATCTCACTTGATCAGTCCTGCTGAAATCAGTTAGACAATCAGCACGGACAAGAGCTGGCCAGGGCTGGCCCCAGTGTGACTTGTCCAAGATGGTCAAATGTATGGCATGCTAGCTTGCTCACTAATGTGTTTCATGAGATAAAGATTTTTAGAACTCACATCTGAGGTTTTTCAGTATTCTTTGTGGGCTTCAATCCTTATTTACACCAGTGAAAACCAGATTAACACCTGTTTATAAACATGAAAATATTTAACTCCTACATGTTCAAGAACTACAGTATGTTTAAAAAGGTCAACGTGATAATCCTCTGTAGAAAAGAAGAATGCAAACAAATATTAACTAATCAAGGAACACATGCTGTTTT
Source organism: Illadopsis cleaveri (assembly GCA_013399915.1). NCBI lineage: Eukaryota > Metazoa > Chordata > Aves > Passeriformes > Timaliidae > Illadopsis > Illadopsis cleaveri. The sequence continues at coordinate 611,475 of VXBB01015258.1, forward strand.
TCAGAATGCTAATATAAAGATTAATAGCTCTTCTTTGACATCCAAGTGCTTTTGGAAACTCTTCACATTAAAACACTTTGTAAATCACTTTTAGAGAAAGAACATTCAGGGAGCTCCATTTAATCAAATTAACTACTAGGGAGCCTTGATAACATTAATAAAACTGCATGTACTTAGAATTCTCATCTCTATTCCTAGGATATGTAGTTGTTTGTGTTGCTTTACACCATTTTGCATTGTTGTGGAGTCTTGAGAGGGAATTAAACATTTTTGAAAAGACTGTTCATTCCCTTTGTGTATGCTCATCTTGGACCTAGTCCTGGTCACAGTGAAGTCAAACTATTCCCAATGAATCCCTGGCAAAAATCCTAGAGACTGCTCTAGGAGTAAAAACAGACGTGTAAGACCTGATCCAACCCCCCCTAAAATTGATGTAAGACTTTCATTTTTTTCTTTGGACCCCTCCACAAAACATGTTTAGAACCACTGTTTTAAACAAGGTGCAAGGAGGCTCAGGACAGATATTGGTCCTGCCTAGACCTGTCTTGGGGAACTATGAATGATATTTGTGTCTAAGACAGCAACCACAAGGCAGAGCACTGTGGAAGTGAGCTAAGGCCAGAGCAGGCACAGGGTAAAATCCAGAGCCAACAAGGACAGAGATGCTTTTTTTGCTCTCCATTCTGCTGCTCTGGGCATGCTCCAGCTTCAGGAGCAATGCAAACAGACATAGGAGCCTGTCCAAAATGTATTGTGGTCCCTAACCTCTCTACCATCATTTGCTGGAAGAGGCAACATCCTCAACGTCTGCAAAAGCTAGCCAGATAAACCTCTCAAAAGGACCTGCTGGCTCACTGCAGTCCCTGCTGCTGGCATGTGGAATGTTCATCTCATATCCAACACAGTATCTCCCACACCCTTCCTCTACTTTATTTCTTGTCACTTCAGGATTCACTGAATGGCACCAAAATTTAAACTGACACCATATTTGAGAATATAGTTAACACAAAAAGGTTGTAAATTGCTGAATCCAGTTGTTTTTAAAAATCACAGAGCTGTGGAGACCTGAGCTTCCATAAATTTTGCCACTGACCTGTTGTAAAGTGTGGCTAGGCCTTTACCCTTCCCATGTCTCTATTTTTCCAGCTGTAAAATAGACATGTTATTACTGAGCATAATGAGAAATTGTCAAGATGTCTTGCATGTTGTTTCAAGTATAAAAAGCTCTATTTACAAACCCTAGGTTTCATTCTTTTGACCTAATCTGGACTGGGATTCTGAAGTCCTGGGACATGTTTGTCTCTAGAGGTCTGCTTTGGCCAGGACCAAAGCTCCAGACACAGAACTGAAGTTCTGAGTTGTTGGCATCCTCCAAGGGTACATAGAAAAACAAGCAGAAACTCAGAAGGGGGAAGGTGACAACAATATTTTACCCCATCTGTATTTCCCGCAACTGACATTAAAATATTCAGTGATGTATTCTTTATGAGTAGACACATAATCATTTTGGGGTCTGATATTCCTCCCACTGAAATACAAGAGAGAAATTATATATCATACACAGTGAAGATTTTGACATTTGATTCCTCCCACATATTTGAATGAGAGGAAAGCATTAAATGCCAAAACCAAAAATGAGCATGCAGAACCTATCCTTCAAAACTGTAATTCATTCCAAGGCACAGCACTCACTTTACTTTTACACTGACCTGCATCCCACACAATACAAATCCAGTGGTTGTTTTCCAATTAACAAGACATTTTTTGCTATTTCTAGTGGAGCACGGAAGACTTATGTTCTAGCATTATCTTCTACAAGTGTATGTTGATTAAAATGAGAAATCCATTATTTCAATTTCCTTCGAACTCAAATAGTTTGTTGAACTTTTTCTGTAAGTTGAATTTCTCTTTTCAGATTCCCCTCACAGACAAACTGAAATCATGCAGATGTACAGATTGAGATGTACATTACATATGAGCAACTATTAACATGGGCCTCTACCATATCTCCAAATACATGGGCTCTAAATTGTGCATATGAGAGATTGTATGTAATTCATGGCCTGTGTCTGTATTATGTAGGTAAAAATGTGCTTGCTTGCACTTTATAAATTCCCATCATCACCCTTTAAAACATGCACCCTTTCTTCATTGCAATACATTCCCAGGGATTTCACCCTGTCTACTGCATGAACTAAGTTTAGCATTAGACTATAGGAGCATTACCTTCGCCACCAAAAGAGGCTGATTTTTTTTGCTAATATCTTAATTTGAAACTGCACTAATCACTTTAAGATTCTATTTTTGTTTTTTAGGGAGGAAAAAAAAGGTGACAAAACATACCAGGAGGCTTCATGCCAAAATTTCATCTTCTCCTTCTTTCCTTCTGTTGTTGCAGAAGCCTGACATTGTCTGCTGTGATCAACAGCTACTGAATGCTGCTGTGACATAAATAGAAAACAATCCCAGAGCCACAGATCAGGACCTCAGGTTTCTCAAAATCATTAGATTAGGGTCTTCCCTTCTTAAGCTAAAAACTACCATGGCCCCTTTGCCATTTACAGAAATGTGAAAAGTGAAACAAAAATATTGCACCCAAAGTATGTTTCCATAATGAACTTCTGTGTTTGTTAGAGCTGGCAAAAGCACTCTGGAGAGTAAGGACATGAACAGGAGCAAAGAATTGATGACTTTGTCAAGTTCAACTCCTCTTTCTCCAGTGAGGGTTGAAATCATGCAGTGAATGCAGAAAAAAAATGCATGCCAGATATCCCTTCCATTTTGCTGTCATTGCATCAGCTCTCAAAAGCTACTAAAACCTGGTATGTCAAGATTTAACCAAGAGATCTCCAGGACTTGCAGAAAGTGACAATAACCATGTAGCAGAGCTATTGACAGAGCTGGGTCAGCTCTGAGCTGACACATGCTTGTATGTGACTGCTGTGACACTACTAGACTTTTAACACCGTCTTGCCAAACAAACCTAACTCCAGCTTAGCTCTTGAAAAACTATCAAAACACACTGTTCTTGGAAATACTGAGTTTACAAACTGAGCATAACTGAATGTACCTGTTCCAACAGAGTACCTTTGCCGTTGAAAGAATCTTTTGAAAGAAGCAGTTTTGGTGCACCACTAACATCCACTGTCCTTGCTGAAATGTGTGCAGAATCTGACTGAAAAGCCCATTGACTGGCACACTGTGATGATGTCATGATTCAATTTAATATTGTAATAGTGTGGGAATGAAGGAGTTTTGAATCCCACTGACCTACAGAGGAAATATTTACTACTTCAAGAAACCACTTCAGACTGGCACTGTGACCTAACGATCAATTATCAAACCCAAGGTAACCGAATTTTAAAATATAGCTAAAACTTCTAAAAATAGCCTATAGTAACTCAATTGAAATAAATTTTCCTGTCCTGTAGAATTTTTATTGGGATGACATATTGCTGAATTGCATGTTTCACCTAAAATGCTAGGTTAAGGCAAATAGTGCAATTTCCCCAAAAGTACCAAAAAATATTTTTGCTTGGAATGTTTGTTTATCTTGCAAGTTAGAGTTCTGTTAAAGATCCTTCCCCATGTTCTCCAAGGAGCTTTCAAAATCCAACAAGGTTCTCAAGTACAGAGAGTTTACAAAAGGATCACCACACCAGCATATGTATTTATACAAACACATTTTGGCATTTGGCTTTCTCCGCCTGTTCCACATCAGAAGTTGGTGAATTTCTCCACCACAGGCATAGAATATGTCTCATGAGTAAACTGAAACTCACTGAAGTGGTTTGGGACAGAAGAAATTAAATAAGCAAGCATTGTGCCAAACATGTTCTTTTAGGCCAGATCATACCCATTTCTGGAGCTCCACTATCTGAGAAGAGAGAGATGTGGATGTGGACCATTGCAAAATTTGGAAGAATATCTCAGAGCATGAGTTGAGTTCTGTAACCACAACCAACATCTTTTAAGCTTGTTTTTAGGAGCAACTACTGTTGATGTAACCAAAATGTATCACTAAGAGAAGATGTGTTCTCGTCTGGAATTAGCATGAGATTTCCAGCGCAGGCAACATGCATGTAAATGCAACAATAAAATGCAGCTACAGAAAGTCATGCCTATCAATCATTGTAAGAGTAACCATTGTGAACATGCTCATATACAGACCAGACCTCAGAGGAGGTGAAATTTGTCTTTATTCATTCTGTTCACTTCACTTTCAACTCTCTGGATATAAGAAAAGCTCAAACAATAGCTAATCTGACTAGAGATATGCACAAATTACTTTTTAAATTTCAAGCTCCCCTCTTCTCTTTGTCAGACTTACACACAGAACAAAACTTTATAAGCTGATTTAGAGAAAACAGGTATAGCTGGGGAAACAAACAGGTAACTTTTTAAATTTTTTTTTTTTTAAGGACAGTAAAGCTCTACAGGCAGCAAAAAGTAAAGATATGCAGAAAATCCATGACATTGCTGGAAATGTACACAGGCTAAAGAGCTGAATACCAGAAACAGATTGAAACATGACACAGTACTAACCTCCAACTGCACTTGGATGGTGCTGGTAATGAAGGGAAAAAACACTCTGGGTATTCCCATTTCTCCTCTCTCTTGGTGAAAGCTGCTATAGGCAGTCTGCCTTCCACCTGGAGATATTTGTCATGGAGACTTGAAGATTTGGTTTTTTTCAAGAACACCCTTGGTTCCATCCCTTCCCCAATCACTTTCCCATCTCTCAGTTAAATAACTTCTGGTAGCAGAAGTAAAACATTCTTCTAACATAGACATGTTAAAATAAAATTCTTCTAAGAACCGTATTCTATAAATGCACAAGATTGAAACTGTCCTTCTGGCCACCAGAAGACACAAATGCAAAGAACAGATTAAAATTTCCACTGATATGGATCATGTATACAAGACATTATTAGAGAAGACATGCTAGAGATGCTGCAAGCCCACACCTGAAGCACCTCAAATGCCCTGTGAGGGGAGCACATGCAGTTCTGTCACACATTGAGTCCCTAATGAGCAGCAGCATTTCAAGAATAGATTTCTTTATTGTGTTTGCTCTGTAAGATATTTGGGTCACTCCATAAAGTTAAATAGCAATAATGAGTACTGATTATTTTTACCAGCTGACCTAATCAAGGCATGTATTTATGTTTTGCTGCATAAATAACTTGAGTTTACAAATTTCATCTATAATGTTTGCAATGTTTATGGCATCTCAAGATGTAGGAAAAAATTGCTAACCACGTAAATCTCCTTACTGTTAGGAAAAGATCAGCGGTGTTTTACCTAGTTTTTAATCATGAGTTACAAAGTTAGATCACATGCTAAAATGCAAGTTACTATGAAGCCTGTTGTAGTTTAATTGCTTCCTTAGGGATTTCTCTGGCATGAGGAAGTTCCCAAATGGAATGGGGCTGATCTCTTGCTATTACTGCAAAAGACACAGTAATGGCATGAGCAGGGTCAGCAAGCTGCAACATTTGGCCAAATCCCAGCTGCTGTGTCTCCTGCCCTGGATCAAAAACCTAGCTGTTCCAGAGCATGGGAGACTGGCAGGTCTCACAGCCAGCCTTGTGAGATCCCATCCATTTCACAGAGCTGCCCTGTAGTCAGTCCAAAGACTTTATTCCCTCCATAACCCTTTTGCTCTTAGCCATTGTCCTTTCTGGGAGGAGAGAGGGGATGGGGGAAAGCATTGGTCAACCATCCCTGCAGTAAAGGTCATCTTACTGAGATAAAATACACTGTTGATTCTGGTGCAAAACCTCCACACTATTAAAAGTACTAATGGATTAAACCCCATCACTCCAAACTGTTGCTTTGAGGTTGCCATAATTTTCAGCTCAGCTCAACACCTGCCACAAAGTGGTTATCCACTTACCACAGTGGAGCATTACAGACTTGTAATTTATTTTGATAGGGAGCAAGCGACAACTCATAAAAGATTTTACCAAATTAATGAAAATACAATGTGTAATAATAGCATTTATCTTGCTGTTAGTGATTACAAGCACATTTAGTAACTATGCACTGGAAGACCTCTCAGTGGCATGCTGACAACACTGAAAGAAAAACTGTTGTCCTTATAAATGCACATATAGGCATACACACTAAAGAACCAGTAAAAATGTCACACCCAGATACAGATCATGAAGTCGTCAAACTCATAATTTTCTGCATTGCCAGGCTAAGGCAGGCAATAAATCCTTCAGATCCATCCCTTTCTTAAAATATTATTGGAAACAGTCCAGAAAAGAAATGGTTGCAAGCTCTCACTTTGAAAAAACTCATGGATTTATATGCTTCTATTCCCCTTTTACTCTTCCAATGTCTTCTTCTACAGCTTGTACACTGTCCTTCCCCTAGAAGTGCAAAATATATGACAGAGGGCCAACCTATTTTTTCCTTGGCATCTCACCCTTGCTCAGACGCTTTCTTGATAAGATCTAAATTGTTTCATCCTTTCTTCAGAATGGACTTTAAATAATATGTCAGAGGGGAAAGTGACCTCTAATTTACAAACTTATCAGTCTACTGCTGATGAGGCAACAGAGGTTAAATCAGGTTGTGTAGCATTTCATTCTCAAGAACCTCTTTGATCTGGTATTAAAAATCTATCACAATATTTTTATTTTCCAACCTAAAACATGCCTCTATCTGCAGTAAACAGAGGAAAACACTTGCTCAGAAGACACTGTGATGGAGAAACAGGACATATCACTTGGTATATATGGATATCATATTGAATGGTTTCCATTTTACACATGGAAACATATCTGACCCATCTGAGACAGTAGGCATTCAGAGTTTCTAACAGCAGAACTACAGATAAATTCTCTTACTCCCATACTAGTGCCCTTTCCACTAAACTGTACTACTCATTCTCAGTTTGTGCTGGAAATACTACCAATATTTTTCATTTCAGTCCCTAGCTGACCTATCTCAGTGAGGCTTCAGCCTGGAGAACTATCCTCTGGGCCTCACAAGTATTTTAAACACTTCATGGTTGTCAATGGATTCCCCTTTGTATCTGCCAGGTATGGGTTCAAATCTGCTGAGATAGGTTTAGAAGGACCTCAGTCCTTGCAAGTACACTCTGTAAGTCATGCATCATCAGCTATAGCATAACCTTCCACAGATTGTTTTCTGCACAAAAGTCACTTCCATACCAAAGATGATTCATTTATATGGAACTCCACTTTTTTATTGTCTCACGTGCACAATCATGAGCCAGAAGGAAGAACTAGGGTTTCTAAAATGGTTCAGAAGGCTTTTGTTATTTACAAGTTTAAATTCTTGTCCTCACAATTTATGCTGCAACAAGAATGGAAGGACTGCCAGTAAGGGTTTGTAAAAATAAACAAACCCAAACAAAGACATATGATGGTCTACAAACAACGATTGTCAAGTTTTTTGTTCCAAAAATAAACATGAAATGTATCTCATACTGTTTTTAAAAAAATCTTAAAATTTCAGATGCACAAACATAATTTAATTAAACCTTAAATGGTTTTAATCCTCAACTAGAACCCTCAAAAGCTGTTATATTGGCTATATTTGTGGGCCAATTCCTCTCAACAAGTCACAGTCCCTGATAGATGTACTGAGTTTACATCTAGTTGACTTGGAAAAGTAGGGAAATGTGGCTCTTGCCTGGTCTTCTCTCTGTTTCCAGGTCATGTGATCTACTTCCAGAGGGGAAGATTAAACTATACTCCCTAGATTTGCTTTCTCCAAAAATATTCTCAGATACTTTTCTATGATGGCTGTGTTCCTATTTTGTGTTGATCCAAAAATTATTTTAAAAAGGCAAATCAATTTATTGATATCAATAGACTGGCTCCAAAGTATTATCCAAACATTATTAAAATGTCCAGGGGTTTTTAAGACAACCTAGACCGGAAACTGAGAGAAGAACAGCAAAAATGTACAGAAATTCAACAGACACAAATTAATAGATTTTTTGAGGCTATTTTTAACACCAAATTTATTATCTTTTCATTTTTTGTTTTAATTTTGTAGCCATCTGAGATCCATCTAGCCAATACCAAAATTATCAGCATGCAACCAAAAAGACTGTGAAGCTGAAATGGAAACTGCTTCTGTTCCTAAGACAGCTGCTTCAAAGAGGCTGATATTAGAAAGAATGACTCTAGAGCACCTAATGTCCTAGCTCTTAGTGCTCAACGTGAATTCTGCTAACCTCTAAACTGCAATGTGCCTGGTGACTGAACAGTTTTCCCAGTGATCAGTCAGCCAAAGCATTAAACCGTCATAAGCAATATGGCCATAATCAGTCCCTGTTTCAGTGTTTTTTCCTGATGTCAGGATAATTTAGATGCCCGGATATCTGAAGCAGCTGTGCCAATGAATACGTGAACAGAGAAAAACACAGCTGCTTTGCAATTCAGGAACACTGTTCTTTTCTTAAACATCTGGTAAATCAGATGTTCCTTTAGGAAGGCCAAGAGTGATAGGTATCAATAAACTTTTATCTTACCTTTATGCTGGTGGAGATAAGCTTCACACAGTTTCTGGGAGCCTAATATTGTCCCTAGTCAAGCCTCGTTGCGTGGAAAACACCTACTTCTATGTCCAGGAACACTTGCTAACAATAGTACTGCTCCTTTAAAGACTGTGCTGTATTTGTGTAATTATTTCAGTGGAGATGGCTTGAAAGATATCTCACTAAAACTTTTAGCATTAATCCAGATACATGGATTAAGCTTATTCCATCAACAACAGTGACTAACTGCAGTGACTTTAGTGGCAGAAGCACATTTCTACCATTAAAATTGTACCTGTACAAAGGTGAGAAGGACCACTTTAGCTGAATAAATCATAGCAGGACAGTTAGAGAATTTTAAGGAGAGAAAGCTGCCCTGGGATTTCTAATGATCCTTTCCTTTGTGGTTCTGTCCCTTTTGACCAGGGATTAATGCCCTCTCTTCACTGATCACCTTGCAAAGTAACCATATCCATTGATGTCAACGGGAAATATTAACAGCTCTAGAAAAAAGTTTATCATTAATTCACAAATGTTTTGGGTCAGGCCTCCACATCATCCTCTCAGCCAGGCTAGAGTCTCAGGTGAGTAAGTTTCACTGTGAAGAGCTGTCTCTATACCATTAGGGCCAACTGAAAGAAAAACACAGTATGTTCTAAAAATGTGCATGATAAACACAGTATAAAACTGATGAAAAACTAATATTAAACAAATAAGACCTAATAACTGATGTAAATGAAGCCTGAGTCTTTCTATATAATGACAGGAAGCCCCAAATAGAGGGTGTTGGGTTCATGCCCTTCTAAATCATTAGAGTTTCCACAGAAAATATCAGCCTCCTTGAGGTTCTTTGGTTAGGGAGATTTATAGTGATAACAATAGCAGTAGTTTATTTGAGACAGTTAATCAAAATTCTAGCACTTATAAGCCCTCTGTGAACACTACAGATTTGAGAAGTTGAACACTAAATATTCAAAAGTAAGCTTGCAATCTGCACAAGTACAGTAAATTTCAGTTATGTGTTTCATTATACTGGTGCCTTATTGCTTTTAAGGGGTTTACAACTTGGCTGTAATTATCCACTGTGGGGTAAAATTTGGCATAAAAAGAACTCTTTTCCATTTCTATTTCCAAAGAAAGTTACTTGCTCTCTGCTGGTACTGCATTCCTTGCACATGCAACACTCGGCAAGAGGTTTTGGGTGTGCAAACAAAGTAGGTTAGGTCTCTGATTCTGTGGCTTTTAAAAATATGTCTTTCATACCCTTAAACCATATTGTCCCTTTATTCACTCATCTTCCATTAATTTAGCCTTCAATTTGGGTTCATGGACATGGCAAAAATACATGTAATTTGTTTATGAACCAAGTGAAATTATATATATATAATTACATCAACCATGAAGGCCTTATTTTCACCAGAAAAGTCAAATTTCCAGTAGGAAAACAGGAAAACATGGTGATGGCATTAAAAGCCACCAGTGAAATAATGTCATCACTTCTGCTTCCCCACACTCTGCCAAAGACCTGTTGTGTGTACTCCTGAGAAAGAAGTACCTCAGCACTTCCAACAGCAAAATGGAGCAACAGTAGTTTCCCACCTCAGGATCACTCTGAAAATTCACAGCCAAGCTCTTTGGCAGTTTGCCAGAATCTCCAGATAAGGAAATAAATACAGTTGTGCTCAAGTTCTACGCTTGTAACATCTTTGAGTCAAGAGGGATGCCAGCTTCAGATGTTCTCATCCTTGTGCTCAGCAGCTCATTCCAGCACTGTAGTTTGCAGCTCAGTCTGTGATGCTTCCCGACAAACCAAACCACTGAACTGACACCATCAGAATCTGGCTCTCCATTTCTTGGCCTGGTTTTTTTCCAGGAAAAGTAAATACTATGTCTGCCATGTCCACAGGTGCACCTGCCCTGGACATCAAGGGGACAAGAAGCTCTGCAGGCAGCCTGTTGAAGGATTGAATCCTGAGTGAGGGGGCTAAGTTCACCAAAATTGTTCCTTTTGCTTCATGGTGTAATGAAGGTGAAAAAACCAACACATGCTGTCAAGAAAGCACTCTGCAGTCACTGCACAGCAAACGTTGAATAAATTTCCTCAGAAAGGCAATAATAATAATGTTAATAATAATGATGTTGTACTTATATACACAAAGGCAAACTCTGGTGGGATTTCAATGCTTGGAGTTTTGGGGGAAGACTTTTTCGGGATATAATGCAAAGGAATGATTATAACTTCTAGGCTTGCACATGTGTTTGATGTGTTTGTAGGTATAAACTCCAAATTTCCAAGATAAGCCTGAAAGGAATAGAAAAGAAATGCAAACACCAGTATTCAAACATCACTTAGAAGACAAAGGAGTAGTAACTTTCAACATTCAACTATAGATAATTCCATGCTTTAATAAGTTTCCTGGCCTTTCTCTTGCTCCATTATTGTTTTATTCAGTTGTGCCTTAAGTCTTGCCTTATGTCTTGAGGGATGTAGTCTCTGTCTGTAGACATCTACTCTATCCTGAATACAAAAGTGTAAAAGTCTGATTCATTTTTTTGATTTTAAATTTGAATTCTCCATATTTTTTCTGTATCTGAATTCTTCAGATACAGGTTTCTGTATTTAGAGTTGTCAGATACTTTACAGAGATATGCCACTTTAAAGTTGTATTAATTTCTTACAATTCAACACCTTGCAGTTATAATTGTTATTTTTGTGTAACAGACTCCAATCAAATTAGAGTAAGTGGCAACTCCAGAAAAACAGGATAATTTGACTAAGCTTCTCTGTCTAGGTTGAGTCCAGGCTCACCAGGTTTCTGAAGTGGGAAAGAATAAAGTATAAATGGAATAAAACCCTAGGGGGGTAAAATATAAACCAAAAACTCTTTAAGTTTTTGTTCCTTTATGTTTTTACTCCATGGTGTTTAATCCCAGAGAACCAATAAATGCAGATGGAGCACAAAAAAAATGAACTCACCTTAATGTAGCATTTTTTTATAACTTCCACTAATCCAAATGTTTGCTTCACAAGTCACGTGTAAGAAAGAGTTTGCATGGTTTATATTCCCAGGATCCCACTATAGTAAAGCTCAAAAACAGTTCACTCAAGTATTAGTAAAACTGAGAGGTAAAAAAAGTCCAGATTCTCAGCTGATAATAAATCACTTCATGTCAAGCAAAAAAAATTCTGACCTCTGCTTTCCAGCATTACTCATTAAAACAAGAACTACAAAAATAAATATGGTAAATAGAGTATTAACAGAAATATGAATTTCTGCTATCTAAATGCAGATGGCACAATGAAGATAGTACGTCAGATTTCTTGGTCTGTCTCCATACGGGAGTAAAATTTCTGCATTGGACCCTTACCACACATGGCTCTCCCTACCTTTCCCTTGCAATAGAATTTTGTAACTTAAGCCAGCTTGGTGTCAGGGAGATTTATTTGGTGTATGCTCCTTTTGTATAATTATTTAGTCATTACACCTATAATGCATAGCATTATCTGGAATAAGTCTGCACTAGAGCAGTGAACCTCCAAAGTAGCTTACGTTTCTTCTTATAATCCACCACTCAACCTAACTCCCCTGTGAGATCTGAGAGGAATATTATTCATTCTACAAAAAGAACTTTAGAAAGAAAGAAGTCCAACATTTCATAGAGAATCAGTAAAACAGCAAGAAGCTGAACTTAAGGTGTAAACCCCAGACAGCACCAGTACCATGAGCAGTACAACACATTTCAGTCCCATCCTATCTTCTGAGACTGTGTTTGCCCTAGATACAAAGTTGTTGGTTGCAGTGGAGGCGATATAGACAAAACAAATCAAATACATTTTTTAAAAAAATCTCTTTTTGTCTCCTTTTTAGACAAGTGGTAACAGAACCACAAAAAATTCTTTCTAAAAAAGCGTTTTTTAGAAAAAAAATCACCTTTTTCAGAACTGAACCTGCTGGAACCTAGCATGTGTTTAGGTCCCTCACTTTGACTTGTTCCTCCTGCATGAACAGAAAGAGAAAATAATGAAAGCTGCTACGTGGTATTTGCATTTTGGCATGCAGGAATTCTCCTAAAATAAAAATCCAGACAGACATCTAGAGATGGAATATGCCAACAAAACAGTAAAAGTGAATGAGAGTGAATGTATCTTATTAATACAATCCCCCTCATGTTTTCAATAATTTAGTTTTCAATTTTCTTGATCCTTTCCATGAAATCTTCTCACTACTTTTTCACTATCAGACTTCCACACTGCACAGCATCTCATTTTGTAGGCTAAACAGATAGAATGAAACCTTTAGGTTTTCAACAAACACCAGTGAGAAAAAGAATGAGACAGCTACTCCTATTAATGGCATAGACACCAGTTTTAGTAAATAATGTTAAGATTTTTGGTCAAGATTAAAATTGATTTTCAATTAGATTTTAAAGTCATATTATTAACTTCAGTAGATCTATACCTACGTGTAGTAATAACAATAAATACCTGTGACTGCAAGATCAAGCTTATGGTAATAAAGAGTTTATATAAAACTCAAAAATTAACACAGACAAAGGTACAATGTGATTTTAAAGAAATCAGAGGTGATTTCATCATTCCAATTCTATAGAATGTTTTTGAATACAAAGTTTTGATTCTTACATCACATCCCATGGTTCCATAGAACAAACAGTTCTCAATAAATCCATAAACTGCCATGTTTGGTGACCTGGAGCTTCCACCGTTCTCAACTGGAACTATTGCTCCCATTTAAAAAGTCTAAGTATCTTTAAAGATATCTAGTGCAACTTTAAGTAACTCCTATTGGTAATCAAAAATATTTTTAAATACCATTTCTTACAAACCCAGATCCAGTTTAACTTCCACATTCAACTATACAAGCTAAGACCTTTAATAGTGACTTCCAAAATTACCACCCCACGCAAAAAAAAAAATGCAAAACAAAGCAAAGTCTTACCAAGCTTCTATTGTGGCAGTAGGGATATTTACACATGGAAGTAACGCAAATGTATAAGCATTTGTAAAGTCTTGGGCAATATTATCCTTAGACCTGGCTTTTATTTCAAAATTAAGTATGCACTTTAAAACCTAACAATGGCTAAATACAGAGGTGATGACAAAAAATCCACTCAGTGAGACTTCTCGCGTATAACACAACAAAACACTTTTTTTCAAATTTGATTTTCAGTAATTTGAAAACTAATTTTTAGTGCTGTTGTGTTGTAATTCAATATAGTTTACAGAAGTCAAATATGCATCCATAGCAATAGGGTAGAATGTCCAAAATACAATAGCTCCATATAATCAAACCATTATATGTATCCAAGAAGAAGAGCAATCCTTTTGCTTTTACCCTTCCTCCTCTAATGTCCTGAGGAACAAGAGGCTAAATTTTATCTCTTCAAGAGAGCAGTAGCTGTGAAACTCTTAGCCCCCTAAAGGACTGGCTCACACAAAACCACACTGAATTGCTTCCACAGCAGCTGTTCCTACATCTTGATATTGTGAGAGATCACTCAGAAAGAGATACTGCACCTATGTGGAAACATTAACATTAAAAAGTTATCTGAGCAGACAGGTACTAACGCTCTCTCTATCACACTAACACCTGCAGTATGCACCACGTTACAACACTCATAAAAAGCTGGATATATCACGAAAAACAGGAAAAACCACAAGGGCAAGCAACACAGCAGTTGACCTTTTCTAGTGTCACTGGAAGTAATGGTGAGCACATTTGAAAAAACAATTTGTCTGAACTAGGCAAGATGAATAGACAGATGTGATACTGGCCTTAATCAAGAAAAATCAGCTCCCTACCACTTAACTTTTAATGAAAGGCACAGCATGAAGTTTTTGGGCCAGAGATCATCAGAATTGACTTTACACTTTCAGGTTGTTTGTTCTAACTTTATGAGCAGTCTTTTAGGCAAGAAGAAAGAAGGGTCTTCCTAAGTACAACACCATGGGGAAACCACCGTGGTTCCTCTCCGAAATGATGAGCTCTGAGCTGGAGAGCTCTGAGCAGGGAAAAAAGCAAAAGGAAAACGAACGCGTATTTTAAAGGGGNAAACACAAGGCACAGCTTCAGGGAGATAGGGGAAAGCGCAAGAAGACGGGACAGAGTAACAAGTGTGGGGCCGGGTTTGCTTCGTCTGCTGGTGTTACCCTAGGGCATCGTGGCCGGCGGGCCGGGCCGCGGCGTGGGAGGCGCAGCGCTCCGGGACGGGACAAGCGCTCGGGCCGCGGGCGGGTGAACGGCACCGGATCGCGGCGGGAGGACCCGCGGGAGCCCCGGGAGGGGCGGCGGGGTTCGCTCCCGGCCGCCTCGGGCTCTTACTGGGCTGGCCCCGTCGGGATCGACCTGGTCGGACCTCAGTCCCTTCCCTCCTGGTGCGAGATGCACCACAGCTCCCCGGCCTGCGGCGAGCGGGGCCCGCCTGCCCGCGCTGCCCTCCGCCGGCTTTCGCACCGTGATCCGGCAGCGCTGAACGCGGAACAACGCCGGCAAGGCCGGCTCTGCTCCCCGGGGTGCTGGGCACCATCGCTCCCTGCTCCCTTTCCCTCTCCTCTCCCTCTCCCCGCGGCGCAGAGTGAACAAACGCGCCGCCCCCTACCTGGGCAAACCCTCCCCACCACATTTTTTNCATAAAAAGCTGGATATATCACGAAAAACAGGAAAAACCACAAGGGCAAGCAACACAGCAGTTGACCTTTTCTAGTGTCACTGGAAGTAATGGTGAGCACATTTGAAAAAACAATTTGTCTGAACTAGGCAAGATGAATAGACAGATGTGATACTGGCCTTAATCAAGAAAAATCAGCTCCCTACCACTTAACTTTTAATGAAAGGCACAGCATGAAGTTTTTGGGCCAGAGATCATCAGAATTGACTTTACACTTTCAGGTTGTTTGTTCTAACTTTATGAGCAGTCTTTTAGGCAAGAAGAAAGAAGGGTCTTCCTAAGTACAACACCATGGGGAAACCACCGTGGTTCCTCTCCGAAATGATGAGCTCTGAGCTGGAGAGCTCTGAGCAGGGAAAAAAGCAAAAGGAAAACGAACGCGTATTTTAAAGGGGGAATAGATGTCTCTACTACGAGGCCCTCGTAGAGGGAAGAGTAAAACGAGACCAGGCTGTCTCCGCTTTCGTAATTGCAAAGGTGCTGCCTCAAAGGGGAAAAACTTCCACTAGGAACTTCCTCTGAGACACCCGAAAAAAGCAGCAAACAAGGGCTCGTACTCCCCTTATGCGTAATGCATCTGATTATGTCTAAAATTTATTAACAACAACTTCAAACACCGCTGAAGAAGAGATGGCTTTTCTAAACGACGGTCGAAGACAAACGCTTTGGAAACACAAGGCACAGCTTCAGGGAGAT
>VXBB01015258.1:634315-646887 GCA_013399915.1 Illadopsis cleaveri
TTCTCTATCACAGTACAGGCAGCAGCCAAAATTTCTCCTGGAAACTGGAACATACTGTAGCAGTGTGCTTACCAGCTTCAAGACAAGATGGCTTCGCTCTAGCCTATTAGTACTTTAATTTTTTTCTGTAAGGATGAGCTAATGCTAATTCTCCATGTAATACATACAGTCACACATAATGGTGGAGAGGGAGATATGTGTATCTGTTCCCTACAAACACTGTGCATAAGCTGTGCTCATTATGTTATTAGATCATTTTCTATGCCAGGATTTGTACTATTATAAGTTGAGTAATTAAAAAAACAAACAAACAAACCAAAAAAGCCAAAGGACCATTTTTCCCAATTGACAAACATAAACCAAACTAAGTCTTCTGTTGTCCGTTTACCTTTTTCCAATAACTGAACTAAATTTTTGGATCATAGTGTACCACACTGGATTTTAAACCATGACAGATCCTGAGCACAGCTACAAGTCCACAGAAATTGTATGTGGTTAACATTTATCATTCCACCGAAGAATTATTACATTGGCTAAAGATCTTGTCTGTAGTATAAACTGTACATACATAATGCCACCAGAACCTCTCCTCTCTCTGAAAAGGCCCTGGAGATTACACCCAAAGTAGCTTTTTATTTGTAATGTGAAGTATTTTCAAGGGAGTTAGAGCAACAAAGTCAGTTTTAAAAATAAATAAGTCAACTGTCCAAAAGACTGCTACTGCATTGTTTTCTGTACCATGCACACGATGTATTTTCAGACTTCCATGGTTTTCTGGGAGATTTAGGGTTTTTGCATATGACTGTAGTCTAATCTAACAGTGTTCACCATGGTGGAACTGGAACTGGAGCCCAATCCCACACCTATGGAAGTCTGCTTGGTACTTGCCAGTGATGTCGAATCAGAAGTGAAATAGAGAATATCTTCCAGCTAAAAGTCATGTTATCATTTCCAAACACTACATGACTGAAACCTAGTAGATTTTTTTTAGTGAAGTGTGCCAGATACATATCATGAATACATATCATTTGCACTTTCCATAAATCTAGGAAATAATATTAGTAATGAAGGTCAAAAATACAAAAATAAACCTAACAAATCTATAGTGGAGAAAGATATAATGAAGGGTAGCAGATTTGAAGTAAACAAGGCAAACATGCCAGAAGGAATTACTGAAATACCATCTTGGTTAGATGATGTTATGATAATATCATTGAAATAAATATCACTATAATCTCTTTCAGTGACCAGTGCTTACATTAGGCAAACAACCACATCATCCAGTGAAGCAACTGAACTGGAAGAGTTGTTATATTTACCTGCTAATGTTCTTAACTTTAATCTATGTCTCTATCACGCTGTCAGTAAACCACATCCTCATTTGTGTTCTAATTTAGGCAAAAATAGCCTATTTCCAGCAAAGATCATTTGTAGAATTGAACACAGGACTCAAACCACTAGATGACAGAACTAAAAAGTTATGTTTATATGATATTATACAGTTTGGATTTTTTTCTTTTTAGTATTTCTAATGACAATTTAATTTACAATATTGATATATTTAAGTGTTTTGATACTTTCCTGAAACCCTCCACAAAATGTTAAATTTGAGATGATGAACTTGAAGTCTGGATTAATTTATGGTTATCTTCTTCCTGACTAACCATCTAGTTATTTTGGAATTCAACAGGGTTGAATTTTTGAAGTCCTGTGATACATATTCACCTCTAGTTGAAAATTTGCAACATTTTCCTTTATATACTTTGAATCTTTGAATCTAATGAGACAGGGAATTTTTTATAATTTGTGATTATATAATATTTGGGAGTAACAAGTATGTCTTCCACTCCTATGAATCAGGAATAATATGCCAGTATTTATCCATTTGCAGCTGTCTCCAGACACTTTGCCATTGGGTTTGTATTTTCTTTCTAATTGCCATGCACTGCTTTCTCACAGCCTAGTTCTTCAAACTTTTGTTTTTGAAGAGAACTCTGTTCCTTTATGAAAATATAAATTCAGAGGGTTTTTTGTTGGTTTTGTTCCAAAGTTTTAGTAAGATATGCAAGATCACAGTCTGGGCCTGATGCCTGTTTCAAGAGGTCAGCATGCTGTGTAGTTAGATGAAATTCTGGGCTAGGAACTAAGCAGAGAACATGATACAGGAGCCAAAAGTCAGGGATATTTCCTTTTTCAGAAGTTTTATTGATGACATCCTCTTTGTTTATGTGCTGATGTGGCACAACATGCTTTTGGGAGTGAGGATGAATCTTTATGTGACTTTTGCCATTGGTAAAGATTCTCAGGGAGAGGGAATAAGGGTTCTTTCCCCATCCTGTGTCTTGCAGTGGGTATATCAACATACATTAGCAGCTGATTTGAGGATTAAATGTGCTCAGAACTTGGATGGATGGATGGATGGATGGATGGATGGATGGATGGATGGATGGATGGATGGATGGATATCTGCATTTCTTGGACCAATTCTTCGCTGTGGTTCAGCCTCAGGGTAGTAAATATGCATTTGCTACCATGTTGAGAAAATTCAGTGGGCATAAGATATTTTAGGAAAGATCTAACCAAGGAAGTCAGTGCATAAAGAATATGAATTTATAGAGCACTCTGATCTACTCTGAATTTTCTCATGGAAAAAGTTTTTTACTGAGGGTATTTTGAGCCTTTCAGCTATCTCATCATGTGTACTGTAAGCATCTGCACAGCTTGAATAAGACAGTGAGTTGCAGATGTTTTCTCTACCTTTCTGCATGCTCCTAGAGAGACACCATAATTCACAGAGCAGGTTTCCTTTAACATAAGCTTTGGGCTTTTACCACTTCGTGTTCAGAAGTGACCCAAAAATAAGAAAAGGCATGCCACTTAGGAGTAAAAGTCTTACTGAGACTCCAGATGTTTTTGGAACACCGAATTTTAGCCCAATAACAGCTCTCACAATAACTGTCTGTACGAAAGTTTTCCTTTCCAAACCTTTGAATTTGGAAATGTTGGCTACAAAATTTGCTGTTTTGAATAGGGCATGAAGATGGATTTGAAACAGCAGTTAGTGACAGCAACATCTACTCATTTTCATCACTAATTTGGTGCTCTATCTGAAAGGTTATCTATTAGTGTACCTTTAAATATTGCAAAGCCCATGACAGGTGTCATGTGAAGTTCCTGTGTATATTTATTTTGTAACATACATAAGACAGAACTTTTAAAAGGGGTAACTTTCAGAACCTTTGTAACTCAACCAATTTTCCAATAGACAGACATATTCTCAGTCTGCCTAAAGCAGGTAGTGCTCTGTTCTGGTTTCTTTTGACTGAAAAATATTTTCTTTACAAAGACATCTTGAGGCATCAGTCACCACATGACTAATGCTTTAGTCTAGCTATTAGAGTTTAAATCCCACTAATTTTAGGTTTTCCTAACCTCAGCTAGTCCTATTTCAGCAAAAGGAGATTGGGCCATGTTGAAACATTAGTAGGATCCAGGGAAACCAGAGAATAACTTTAAGTATTTTGTACAAATATTCCCTAGTCTATACTCTGGCCCCAACAACTGGATTCCTAATTCTAAAATGATTTAAACATGAACATCAAGTTCTGGAAAGAGCTATGTTGAAAGAAATCTGACTTTCTGGTGCACAGAATGCCTTGAATTCAGAACTGGCTGTGGTTAACAAAAGCATTAGATTGACATTTGCTTGCTCTGTCCTCGAAGAGGGAGTGATACACAAACTTCAGACTGTGTCTTAAATTTTCTGGATTATATTCCACACTTGGTTGTGTTGCATGTTGTGCAGTCTGAAACAAGGTTCAAGGAGGAAAATTAAAACATTCACTCTTAAGCAATCCAGGAGTTAGACTGTGCACAGCAATTCCACCAACACACTTATTCTGAAATCATTGAACTGGTGCTGTCTCTCCATTAAAATCCAGATGAGAAAATCTAGCAGTTACAAATCTAACACCTTTAATGCTGAAAATGCATTTGAATTTTCTGCCTGCTTATGGCATGTAGAGCAATTCTGTGCTGAGTGACTGTGATAATATAGATACTGTTCATAAAGAGAAAGAACCATGGAGCATAAAGTGCCATAATTTTTATATTTCCCTTCCTGTGGGTTGTTTGAGTCCTATTGACCTGTCCAGCCTATACAACTTCCCTCTCACCCTCCGTCTGCTCTGTTAGTCTGGCTGCTGTCTATCTGTCACTGGAAACTGAGGGCTGATTTCAAACCCCTCAAGCCTGACTGGTAAAACACATGCTTTTCTCTCATGTGTCATTCACAATATTCATTTGGAGGGATTTAAATGGAGCCTTGCTCTTACAGAACGAAGGAAAGTAAAAGTACAGGAGGAGTCTATTGTTTTGGCACTTGGCTGCATTTTGCAGAGTGATGCAGAGTGAAGCATTGATAAGAAAAAATATATGCTACCAGAAACAACTCAGAGGTTTTTCTGTTAAAACCACTCATTGCTTCGTGGCACTGTATAAACAGGGCAGAGTAAGGGACAATAAAAGGTGTTCAGGAAAGGGAAACACATTTAGTATTCATGCCATCCTCCAGAGGACCTTAATATATGAACACATACAAACATATATAGCAATCACTACATTTCAGGCAAGAAGCAAGCATCAGTGCATTCAAATTTATAGCACTAACAATCCACCAAACAGCAACCACCACACATTTCCTTGAATATGTCTGACTTTGTGTAACCCTTCTGTGCTTTAATGCACACAAACTCAGAATGCCAACTGCAGAAACTTGCTGGCAGTAATCCTCAAGGGCTACAGCGAGCAACATGACTTCAGATACGATCTTCTATAGCACTGGTCTATAAAATCTGCATTTTTTTTTCAAGATTAAAACATGATTTAGTGTTCCCAGAGGCAAGTGGGAAAGTTTGTGCCACTGCCTAGCCTTTCCCTCTTGCTGCTTTCCTTTCTGGGACTTCTCTGAAGTGGGGGACATGATCCCTGAGTGACAGGGAAACTGCAGCATCTCAAGTCCCTAAACGAGCTACACTGGCAACAAACTCACAGAGAGAGAATTTCAGCAAATCTACATTTCCTTTGGTTTTAACAGGAGCTGGACTAGGTTTTAATTCAGATTACATTGCAAATACCTTCCTGTGGGATAACTGGCTAATTGCAAGTCTGGATGAAAACCACAGGACCTCGAGGGTAATTAAAACTCTCAGGAAAGCAGTACTTACTCTTAGGGAAATTACCTTGCTGTTGACACTGGGTGTAAACCACAGGTCTTCCTATTCCTCCTTCAACAGGGCATTAAAATTGGTTGGTAAACATGAAAAGAGCTGAACACTGTAATACCATTACAGAAAGCTCTGCTAGACATCCTCCTGTTCAGGGTCCAAAGTGTCACTTTTGTTACTGAATTCTTGTTCTGTACTGACCTTTTAGACCACAGCTACAGTTGTGGTGGTACAACACGTTCTCCAGCAAGTTTTTCCACCCCAAGCAAGTTGTAGATTATCAATATAATGTTAGTGTGATTTAATTTTAAATACTATTTTGAGAAAGTCTTTGCACTAGCTAGGCACTATGAACCACCAGTTGCTGGTTTAACTATGTTGATTTTAGCTGAAGTCAACTCAATTAAGAAAGATTCAAATAAAATTTGAACCAGCCCCTCCAGAAAGGAGAGAAATAATACTGGGCCCATACGGGGTTTTGGGTCAATTTGATTAATCTAGTGTAGAAACTACCCTAAAAATATTTTAGTTGCCAAGCAGATTGGGGAAAAGTATTTTTCATACATTTTAGAGAAAAGCTTTTGAGGGTTACTCTCTGCCAATGTATCAGTGGATTACTTCTAAATGCTGAAAGTATTTAGAGCTACCTTTTGTGAGAAGTGGGCCAAAATTGAAAGAACAGATCTGAACTCTTGAATTTGCGAGTTGGAATGTAATTCTCACACCTATTTATCCAGCCTTGCCAGACTTATTACCACTACTTGAGCCCTAGGAGTGAACCTACTTTTACAGCTTTGTTTCCTGATCAGATGCAAAATTACAATCCATGTATTTTATGGTTTGGGACTACGCAGAGCCAAAACCTTGTAGAGCACCATTCCACTCAAGACCAAGTATTCTCATCAAGATCACCTAATATTCTAGGTCTTCTTATTTTTCTGAAGGTACTTGTGGGATTTTAACATGATGTAAGTGAAGCAAAGATTAATGCAGAGCTGACACCAGAATCTTCAAACTCTGTCTCTGTTCTCCCCAGTAGTTGCAACTAGTCTGGAAAACCAGTTGATTTAGTGTCAATTGCTCAGGCAAACAAGCAGTGTTAGCAGTATTTTATTTCTGAGGAGTTTTTTTATACTTTTTTAAGCAAGTTATTCATCCCACACACCATCCAGAAGTTAATTTTTAAGCCACCAATTTTTTTTTTTCCAAACTATATGCACAGACACCAAAGTAATCCTTACACTCTTAAAAAACATGGAAATTAGAGCGTGTAGGACTTTAAACTGCTTGAGAGACATTTGGGGAAAGAGAATACACATTCACTGTGAATAAAAGTGAGTTGCTAACCAATACAAACAAATGTAACCTAATCTATCTACAGCAGTACCCTTCTGAACACCTTTGCCTCCTATTATACAATTTTGCCAGAGCAATAAAATCAACTGTCTGCAACTGTTTTAGTTTGTTGTATGGTTAATACCAATAATGTACTCAAAATTGATGTTTAACAGAGTGAACTGATTTGTTAGAGTGTTAACAGCCACAGACTTTAACTAATAAACAGATCATTAACTGCTGGTAATAAACAACTTGCCAGGATCATTTATTATTTGAGAACATACTTTGTCTTAAGAAAAGATGGCCCACTTAATCCTATCTATGACACCTTTCTGGCTCCCATTCAAAGTGGGAGGCACAGATGAAACTACAGAGAAACTATGCTGCACACTAGATCAAAATCCATGAAAAAATACTGGTTTTCATGAGAAAGTACTCACAAGA
This sequence comes from Illadopsis cleaveri, assembly GCA_013399915.1. Classification (NCBI taxonomy): domain Eukaryota; kingdom Metazoa; phylum Chordata; class Aves; order Passeriformes; family Timaliidae; genus Illadopsis; species Illadopsis cleaveri. The sequence continues at coordinate 641,323 of VXBB01015258.1, forward strand.
AATATATTAACTCCTTACACTGCTTAATAATATAGTCAGCATTTTTACTGAGCTCATTTTTAATACTGACTCTAAAGGAATCTGCATTATAGTTCTGATAAAAATCTTCTTCATCCTTCTTTTACCATATGGGATGCCACTGCAGCAAACATTTCCTTCTAGAAGTAGTTCTGAATGGGAGATACTATTTAAGTATATAAAGAGTTTTCATAATGGAAGAGGAAGGAAGTTAAGGGATAAAACCATGTAAATTTTGTTACAAAAGAGGAAGGGAAAAGGTAGCTTGAAATCATTCATTCTCAAAAAACCTTTTAAAAAGATGAAAAGTTGTAAATACACTCCCTAGTTACTCTAGATGATGATTAGAGATTTGGAAGGAACAACACAAAGTCCTTGTCTCCCCCTGGTTTCTAAGCCATTCCATGTGTAAAAAAGGAAGTCACACAATAAGATACACTTTGCATATTGGAGTGTTCTAATTTTGTCAGTATTTGAAGTTCAACAGGGTGGTACCATTATAGTTTTCTTTTGGTTCTCACTTCTGAAAGAGGTGATGCGGCACAACACCAATCTGATTGAAAAGCAGAGACACCTTCTAAGACTGATTATTACAATAAATTTAAGTTACCAAAGTAGCCAGATGAAGATTTCTTAACCTCCTCCCTGCATTGTTTCAATAACCTTATTAGTCAAGCCCACAAAAATACAACCATGTGTTCTGAATAAGAGTGAGAGATGAGGAGTTCAGTGACAGTTTGCTGACATCCAGATTTTAGATGAAGAATCACAAAACATCAATTTATTTTCTAGTGTCTTCTTAGAGCCACTAATATAAATTATGAGATTATTTTTTCAGGCACTGTGTAAATAAACTGTGCAAATACCTCAAAGAAGCTACAGGCTGAATGCAAATGCAGTCTCAAGACTGCAGTGTCAACCTTTAACAGCCCCACTGAAATGTACATATAACACTTTAATTGCAGACAGTTGAAGGATGAGTTCTTTATGCCATATCCTTACGAGTGAAGAAATGTCATTCAAACAAAATTTCTCATTGAATTTCTTTTTTACATAACTGTGCAAGCTCAGGAGAAGGCATTTTTAATATAATTGTTAAAATAATTCTGACCTTAAACTAATATAAATTGCCTATTACTTGCAGTAAGAAAAAATCCTGTATTTGCATGCTGGTTGGAAAAATGCTTCTATTTAATTGCTTGGGAAGAAGCAATTTATTTATAGGCATACTGTGCAGGAGGAAATTTGGCTCTCCTACCATATAATAAGATGTATGGCTCTCTGCCAGGATGCTGGCTATCCCCGGACATTTGGTGTTCCATATACCAAGAATGTAGAATTGCACTGCCTATAAACAGAGAAGGCTTTTTTTTTTTCCCCAAGGATACTGTAAGACCTGACTTTTCTTGAATGAAAAAATGAAAAATGAATGCAACGTTTATGAAGTTGCAAGAGCAGAAACTTTCTTTTTTTTGTGTTTACCACCAGTTGCATTAGTCAGCTAATAAGCAGTTAAAACAGATTACTTGTTACTCTTCGTTATCCCATTTAGGGAAGATGCCAAAAAACCTCCTGTTTTGTGGGTTTTGAATATAGTTCTTCTAAATCAGGGCATTACACAAATATTTCCACACAGCAGGATGACTCACATAAATAAGTAATGCAAGACTGAGATTTACTAATCTGTCAGCGACAGTATATCCAATTAATTCCTCTGTTTATTTAGGTAGGAGTTTTTTGCACTTTATTATCTTCAATCTGTTTGACCATAGGGGAGAGAAGGCCTTGGGAGGAAGAATGGAAATGGATTTTTGAAGGGGAGCCATAATTAGCTCAATTCTTGGATTGAGCTCAGGAATGTTGTTACTGCTAAATCGCTCCTTAAATGGAGTATTTATAAACTACAGGCAAAGCTGTAATATTAGAAGAGAAGAAAATCCAAAATCAAATATATTTAGATGTACAAGCCCTAGGTTAATGCCCTGGCATGATGACATAATCCAGCTCAAGGGACAGGGAATGAAGAAGCTTTTTCCTGATGGCAAATCGGTGCATTGCACACAGCCCTTGGAGCCCATGGAGGGGATCTGGAAACCTTACAGCTTGGATCCACCCTGAAGGTCCCTTAAACAGCACCTGACTCTCATGGAGGGGCCACACAGGTCCTTCCCAAGGACCCATGTGCACACCCAGAAGGAATCCACAGCAATACTGGGGTCTGGTTTGCCCACCTCTTCCTCTCCCTCCTGCCCTCCCCAGCAGCCAGCCCATACACAGCTTTCCCATGAGGGATTTCTCCCCAAATGGTTGGAAAGGAGAAGCATCTGCCCACGAATGGCCAGGCTTCTTTCTACCTCGTTTTCCAGTCCTCTGGGAGCAGGCAATGGGGCTGAGTTCTACCTCAGGGTATCTTCTAGCTATCCTATCTGACAATAAAAATGTATTTAACATCACACCCACACAGCCATGCCCTGGACCCAGCCCCTTTATTCAAAGCAGACTTATTTTTTTTATCACACACAGACTACATGGTCCAAACGAACTCCCCTGGAAGACATTTGGACTTCAACAGGGACAAATTCAGGGCAAAGCAAAATAAATCATTAAGCTATGATGCAGAGAATTTGTGCCAGGCCTCCACACAAGACTAAGTTTAATCATTGCAGATCAGGGTATTTGGGGACAACATCTATTTTGTAACTTCATAAAAAAAAACAAATAAGTGAGCCATGGCTTGTCCAAAATTTCAAATTATTTTCCACATTTAAGAATTTTTCATAGAAGAACTTTTCTTGCAATGTAATATCCCAATGAAGCTTGTTAAATGCTTTTCCAAGGCTATATGATCTTTATTAAAAAATTATAACACTGTCTACTAGACACAGGAAGAAAAGAAATAATCTCTTTTTCAGATTATGTTCTTGAGAGCGTTCAATAGTGGAAAACAAATCTTACAAATTCTCTCTAAATTTCCATACAACATATCCTGTTCCAAACAGAGACAGTCATCTCCTAGAGGTGCAGCAGTGCACTTATAAATTACAGCAATACTGTTTCCTTGACATATCTATTTCAAATACAATAATAAACTTAATGGGATTAACTTCTTGGAAATTTAGTTGAAAAGTTCAGTTCAATGGAGCAAAACCCAGTGTGTTAATATATTAAGAATGCAAAACAAAATAAGGGGAAATGGAAAACAGAGAAATAGATAAGCAATAGACATAGAGACAAAATCAAAAGAGCAGAGAAATAGAGAATCAACGTTTGCACCTGGATGCAAGTGGCTGTGTAAGGCTTTGATCCCAAGATGTGCGAGCCATGCTCCACCCAGAGCCTGCAGGCAGGACTTCAAAGGAACCCCAAGGTCCTGGAGCCCCTGAGCTCCCACAAGGGAGAGCTGGGACAGCCTGAGACTCTGTGGTTGAATCCAGCATGGGAAAGAGCTTCCTCCTGGACACACCAAATAGATTACCTTAAAAGCTTTTGTCTGTCATTGCTGCAGGAGTTGGTGTGACCAGCACAAACAGGGCTCTGGTGGCACCCTAACACACGGTGCATCTTCACTGTGCTGCTGGGTCAACGCCTTTACCAGAGGGAGTGGGGACACAGAAGTGCAATATTCCTTTTCTGCAGTATATATACATACAGGTGCATTTATGTATAGAATTACAGAACACTCTGAGTTGGAATGGACCAACAAGGATCATCAAAGTCCAACTCCTAGCACAGCACCATCTCCAAAAGTCACACCATGTGCCCAGGAGCATTATCCAAAAGCTTCATGAACTCTGTTAGGCTGATGCTGTGACCACTATCCTGGGGAGCCTGTTCAGTGCCCAGCCACCCTCTGAGTGTGTATATTCGTGTGCAAGTGTGTATGTGTATTTGTGAGTGTTTTTATGTATAAGCCTATGAATTTCTGAATATGTGTGCATATAGAGATATCCATATGAGGAAGTTTTCTCCTACAATATCCCCTTTGACCATTTTATTTAAGACACAAAACTCATGGGGGAAGGAGGAAGAATGGTGATGGGAATCGAAAGCCATCTTCTTAATTGATGTTTGTGAAACTTGATGAGACCAAAGAACATGGCATTTCTGACTTCCTCTGAGGGGTTATTGTAATAAATACAGTAGGTAGACCTTTGTGTGTACCAGAGAAAATGATCAAAACCCTGTAGCCAGCTCTGTTTGGTTTGGCATTGCCTATACTACAATTCCAATTTTAAAAACAAGCCATAATTATATTGATATTTAAAAAACCAGTAAAAAATAAGAGATACATTTTGTTTGAAACCAATTCTACTCAGATATTTGAATTTCTCTACCTCTAGCAAGATTTTTTTATTACTATTATTATTATTATTATTATTGNNNNATTATTATTATTATTATTATTATTATTATTATTATTATTATTATTCCAGTATATCCCTTGCTTAGTTCTTCAAGCAAATAAAAAAAATCAGAACTGCATGACTGGAATTCACCACATAATTGTAAAACCTTTATCTGATATAGATACATAAGCATAAATAGAATGAGGTAGGATCATGAGCGGAGTTAAATATTGATTGGTATAATATAAACATACACAGTTGTTGAATAAATGTTGAAATAACACACTGTAGTAATTTATGATTTTTTCAATCAGAAGTTATTTCTGAACTGTTTTAGTATTTGAAGACAAACACATTCCTGCATGTTTCTCATTTGCAAACATGTGCTTTTTTGTGCTTCTTGCTGGTTGTTATTCCTTATGGATGACAAACCACCTTGGTACATGGTATTGCTTTTATTTTCTTATTGGAGAACAGAAAACAAGTCTTGCAGGAACCAATAATAAGAGTTCTAACTTTTTTTTTTGTTAACAAAAACAATTTGATTAACACAAACAATTATGATCACATTTTATGGAATAGGAATTAAAACATTTCAAAGCATCCTTCAAGTGCATCTGTTATATCCATCATCCCATCCCACTTATTTCTTAGCCATTCCTATACACTCTATGCACACAGCCAAAATTAAAACATTTTCCTATCATGGTGCATGACTGATGAATTTTTCTATTTTAAAAATAAAAACCTACAAACACAGATTAAGTATCAATTATCAAAATTATTTTATGCAAAATTCTGCCAGTATTTCTATATTTTATATTGTTAGACGTAGAAATATACCAGGGCTTAAATCTGTATTTACCATAAAAATACCTGGTTCCTCTCTGGTTTTATGGACACTTCTACCTGTGAAGTCAGTAGTATATGACTTAAATCTGGAGCAGCAAACATAAAGATCTAAAAATCTGTGGTTTGTAGTTATAGTTATAAGTGTGCACATGTATATAAATACACANTGGTTTGGCATTGCCTATACTACAATTCCAATTTTAAAAACAAGCCATAATTATATTGATATTTAAAAAACCAGTAAAAAATAAGAGATACATTTTGTTTGAAACCAATTCTACTCAGATATTTGAATTTCTCTACCTCTAGCAAGATTTTTTTATTACTATTATTATTATTATTATTATTG